>KK115741.1:241143-252579 GCA_000611955.2 Stegodyphus mimosarum
AAAATATGCTAATATTGATTTTAACTTTTATAATAATTAATTAGTTTCTGAAAGTTCAGTTACTATTTCTTAAATGCAAGTAATGAAACATACTTACACGAAAAAAAAATTATTTGTACCTTTTAACAGAAAAATAATACTTTTATCAAGTTTTGTATAAATGCTAAGAACAGAGCCAGTTTATGCTTTCTTTTAAAAAAGAAATTCTTTGGTTTGGGCCTGCTTTTGCTAATAAAAGTTTTTCTAATACAGCATTATTAATATTGAATCATAATTTAATTCTCCTTTTAATAACAATGCTGAAAATTTTCTCGCATTCTGCATTACTATGCAGAATTGCAATGAAGGTCAACATTATTCTAGACAGTTCACTGTTATTTAAATTCCATCAGCATCCTTCAGTTTTCCAATTAAAAGTCAATTACTGCTGCTGTTATAATTTTAACGAAGTTTATACAAATAGATATCTTACAACTTCCTTTCCATCATGTCAAATTGAAAAACAGCAATGACAAATGAGGCACACTGCAAATGTGTTACATTTCTTTGATGAAATAACAGAAAAGTCATCTGTGTATGAATTTTGAAAAGTACATGAGTATTTTTACCTTTTTTATTTATTTATTTTTTGTAGTTTGGTTTATTTGTTTATGGCAAAGCATTTGAGAACTATCTGCCTAAGGGAAGGGTTGCCTTTGTGGAGGACTTTCTAACAGAAACTGGTTCATATGATTGTTACACATGGGGAAAACTATGAAAACAACCATGCACCCAAGCGGTTCACAGGATTTGAACCTCAGATCGTACCAGTGTCCAGCAATTGTACTGCTTGGCTATTGGTGGGCCTTTTTCACAGACTTAACTAAGACAAAAGATCATAATTTCTTAAACTCTTTCTCAATAGCTCATGAAACTCAATGCTCAGCAGTGAGACGAACAAAATAACAACCTTGAGTTTGCTTAATTCTTATGGCTAATGTATGCCAGATGACACACAGTATCACTTGATGGTCATTGGAGAACAGGAGCAGAATGTTTTCGGACACGTGCTCTCACACACAAAGCAGACCACCATGTCTCTCTGATGAAAGGATTAATGTCTATGTCACGCAAAGGATTTTTTTTTTTTTTTTAAAAAAAGAGGGTATAATCAGTTTGCTGATTAAGGATCAAATTCTTAAATGTGTAATATAGACGTGAGGTACAGTGAAGAAATGATATAAATAGTACGTTTTTCAACAATTACATGTGCAAAACTTAATAAAAGTACCAGACTAAGACTGCATATTGAATACAAGTAAATTACAGCAGTAGTTGCTTTTACATAAATATTATGTAACTACTGACTAGCAGTAACTGAGCTAAATAAAGCTTGGAGCAGTTTTTTTATTTATTTCAAAATGTAGCTTGTGATTACAGAAAAACATTGAGGAAAGAATTTCAGTAAAGCACTGAAACTATTTAGGCCATTTATAATATTTATAAATTGTATCAATAGGCACAGTTACAATATTTATTAACTGAATCAATAGGCAAGCAATATATAGAAAAATGTAAAGAGTTTTGTTCATTTAGAACATAGGTTCCCAACGTGGGCGATAACGCCCCTTTGTGGGCGTTTCAGGCTTTCAGGGGGGCGGTAAAAAACCCAGAGAAAATTAGGGGGCGTTGATATGGCACAGAGGGGCGTTGGAAGATTAGCCAAATATAGTCTAAAAAAGACTTTAAAATCACTCTGATAATTCATTTCTATCACGTGTGCGAAAATTCACATATTTCGATATGAGACTTCACTGTTCAGAGAAAGACATACCTCTCTAGTATGTACGATTCTGGGGCTGCATGTGCTAAAACTAGCAACCTGTCTTGCCAATTTGGCGAGATGCACTCCAAAAAGTCGCAGAAAACTGTTGACTTTTGTTGAAAGGGTCACCATTTTAGTGAAAGGAGCAGTAGAACCGGAGTTCATAATATCAGAAGGAAAAGCCTTCAGTGCAAAAATATATCTTTATTGTCTTTATGTACATATTTATGTTACGTCCAAAGCCCGAAGTTCGGCCAGTTCGCGTTTTGGCCAGGAGGTTTGGCCAAAGTCCGAAATACTTGCAATTAATATTGTATTTTATACTTTGGCCGGCCATTTCGCGAAGTGGCTGGGAATTCTTGGCCAAAGCCTGATGTGATAATGGTAGATTGAGTCTATGGAGCAGAAAAAGACTAAGGATCACCCTTAAAGGTAGTTGACAAATTGAGTACTCAATTTGCCTCTGTATTCATACTCGATACGCAACGCATTTGCTTAAGATATAATTCGTCATTTTGAAGGGCGCAAATCTAATCTTCACACTATCACATTGTTACAGCATATGCGTTCACTGAATAGTTTCTACTCGTTGAACTCACAGAAGTACTCATTTTTAAATACTTCATTTTTAACAGTGTGTAAAACCATCTGCCCTTGATTTCTTTTTTCCCAAATTGGCCGGTCAAAGCCAGAAATCAACAAAAAGATTGGACATTCGCCGGTAAGTTTACAGCAACGTTGGCCAAAATGCGAATTGGCCGATTTCGGGCTTTGGCCGTAACATTTACAAAAAATGTCACTGGGACTAAAAAATGCCACTTACAAGCGGCAACGATAGCGAGATCTCCAACTAAACTGTATTCTAAGAGAGTCTGTAAAAGTGCGTAGGCGACGTTGGACGCGGGAAAAAATTAGAGCGCCGAAATAAGCGGCGGCGGAGTAGACAAATCGTCGCCAGTGGTTTACCCGATCAAAATTGTAGGTAGCTAAAAATAGAACAGCCCCGCAGAATGCTACAGACTCAGGCTCACACTATCTATCGTTCATCGCAGCATGTACTGCGTACGATGAAAACGGCGTTGCCTTAATATTTTGCTATTTCAACTTATATTATTTAAACCGGCAGTATCCCTTGCAGCTCCCTTAACTTGGATCAAGTATAAGTAAAGAAAAACCCATGTCGGAAGCAAAAAAGAAGAGGCGGCAGTACAGTGCGGATTATATAAAATACGGATTTATCGAAAATCCCTCAAATCCATCATCTCCATTGTGCCTTATTTGTCAAAAAACATTTTCGAATGAAGCGATGAAACCTTCTAGGCTTCAAGATCATCTTAATAAAATGCATCCGGATAAGAAAGACAGAGATATGACCTATTTTCTAGAGATAAAAAAGAAGATTGAAAATCAGCCAACTATATCAAAATTATTTTCATCAGCTTCTAAACAAGACGATGACGGACTTCGAGCTTCGTACAATATCTCATTGTTGATTGCTAAAACAGGCAAGCCACATACTATTGGGGAAGATTTAATTTTACCAGCAGTTAAAGAAGTAATAACCACCGTGCTCCATAAACCAGCTACAGATATTATCCGAAAAATTCCTTTGAGCAATAATTCTGTGCAAAGACGAATTGATGAGATGGCTGAAAACATTGAAGAATCGTTGTGCAATTATCTGCAGACTTGTCAATTTTCAATTCAGCTGGATGAGTCCACTTTACCAACCAATGAAGCATTGTTATTGTCGTACGTGAGGTTTATCAAAGATGAAAAAATATGTCAAGAAATGTTGTTTGCTACCAATTTGGAAACAGATACAAAAGGAGAAACCATATTTGATACACTGCAAAAGTTTTTTGACGAAAAGGAAATTCCTTTTAATAATATTTTGTCGGTTGCTACGGATGGCGCACCGGCTATGACAGGGCGTCACAAAGGCTTCATAGCATGCTTAAAAAATAAAGTTCCGGACGTGCTTGCTGTGCATTGCGTAATTCATCGACAGCATTTGGTTGCGAAAAATTTGAGCGAACGTCTCCATACATCACTGCAATATGTTATAAGAGCAGTTAATAAAATCAGAAGTAACTCGTTGAATGACAGATTATTTAGTCAGCTTTGCATTGCAAATGATGAAGATTTCAACCGATTGCTGCTTCACACAGAGGTGCGCTGGCTTTCAAAAGGTACTTGTTTGACTCGATTTTACAATCTGTTTGAATCTGTGATAGAGTTCCTAGGAAACAAAGACACGGAATTGCGCGACAACCTCATCGCATCAAAAAACGATATTGCGTACTTAGCAGACCTCTATAAATTGTTTAATGATGTCAATCTCCAACTTCAAGGAGAAGACTTAAACTTGATTAAGACTAAAAATAGCATTGCTGCTTTCGTGTCTAAACTGCTATTATATAAAAGAAATATAGGCAGACGTGAATTCTATACCTTCCCATGTTTATCAGCTGTATCATTCAAGCACGACGACTTGCTTGTTTACTGTCAGCACTTGGAAAACCTCTACAATGACTTCAAGGACATTTTAAACATGGACATACCAGACTTGGTTTTGGATCCTTTTTTCAATGTCAACACAGCAGGATCATCTCAGTTAGAAGAAGAACTGATAGAACTGACGACAAATGAGGAATTAAAAATTAAATTCAAGAATGGCTACCAAGAATTTTGGCTGCAGAAGTCGATTTCGCAATTGTATCCAAGATTATGGTCGATTGTGCAACGATTTCTGCTAGCATTCCCATTTTCATATTTAGCAGAACGTGGATTTAGTGCTGTAGCAACATTGGTAACGAAAAAGAGAAATCGGCTCCATGTTACTGAACGCGGCGATTTACGATTGTTTTTAAGTAAAATCGAGCCTGATATTAACAAGCTTCTTAAAATGCATCAAATTCAGCCTTCTCATTAGTTAAGTTAGAAATTCGATGCCTTTAAATTTTAATAAAAATACTTTTTAATAATAATTAAGTATGCCTTTTGAGTGTTCTCTGAAACTGTCAATTTATTTATTTAGAAAGCAGTAGTTTATTATGGATTATTTCGTATCATCAAAACCCCTGCCTGTCCTTATAACAGGTAAGCTAAAACTTTTATTTTTCTTTTTAAATAGCGAAGAAATTCAGTAGCGTTTCAATTCCAACAATATTCTATCTATTAGTAATTTTTTTTATTTAATTCTTGTTTTCACCATGCATTATGTACGCTCTTATTTCTCTAGGGGGGCGGTATTGAAATATTCACTAGAAAAGGGGGCACCAGTTCGAAAAAGGTTGGGAACCTATGATTTAGAAGAACATAACATTAAAAACATGAGGTGTGCGATATTGATGTAAAATAATGATTGAGAATATGTTAAAAAAAACTGGTGATATACCTCTATTTTGATGATTTTATGTTACTATTTTTAAATGTATTGAATTCTCAGCATCATTTTCAAATCAGCCTGATTCAAGATTTGCCGACCTTCCTTGATTTTTTTGGGGGGAAAGACATGGAAAATTCATTTTATAAAAGAATTTTGGTTTTCTTTTATATGTAATCTAGAGAAAAACCAAACATTTTGAGATGACAAAAATCATTTGTATGGATGCAGATAATGAAGTATTAAATCAAGCTAGATAAAAATCATGAGAAATTTTTAAAATAAGAGAAATTCAGAAGAAATATGCTATAAATTGGATTGGTGAGAGTACAGCCAAAAATCAGGAAATCTGGCAACCATGTAAGGTACTTAAAAAAATTAAATGAAGGTACTTTAAAAAATTAAATGAACTCAGAATACTTAAAAATTAAAGCTGAATTCAGTCAGTGCTGGAAGTTGTTATATAAAATAAATTTTCCATGTCTTCATGTTCCCCCTTTTTTTTAAAAAAATCATTTAACAACACAAGGAAGGCTGGCAAATCTGGAATCCAGTATGATCTGCAAATGATACAGAAAATTGAATACATTTGAAAAGAATAATATAAAATCATCAAAACAGGGCTATATCATCAGCTTACTTCCATGCTTTCAATCATCATCTTACATTGATTTTGCCCCCTCATATTTTTCGATTTGCTACCTTGCAAGTTACATTTTGAAATAAATCAACAAACTGCTCCACACTTTATTTATATCAATGACTGCTAATCAGTAGTTACGTAATGTTTATATAAAAGTAACTACTGTTATAATTTACTTGCATTCACTAGGCAGTTTCAGTCTGGTACTTTTAGTCAATTTTGTACATGTAACTGTTGAAAAATATACTATTGTTTATATCATCTCTTCACTGTACATATGGGTATTACCCATTTAATGATTTGATCCTTAATCACCAAACTGATTATATAATATAAAATGTACATTGTTTGCTTTGCAGGAAGCTGCAGCATGATACTCACACATATGCTTTATAATTTATTACATTTTATTTTTTACTGCTTAATTTCTGGTTTTTATGTCCTCACTTAAAATACATAGCAAATCCCTAAGCTACTTCTTAGCATAATTGGAAGAAGTATTTAGTCTAAACAGGGTTGGAACAGGGTTCATGGATTCCACAATAAATAACAGGCCTTTCAAGGTAAAAGTTTAATAATGCAAATTATGATCATAAGTTTACCTGAACACCAGACATGAGCATTATGGTACCTAATACAGTAGATATAATACGAAGCTTGGAAGGATAGCATTTGGAAATACAAAAATAAAAAGAAAGGAAATTATCTTGGGCCATAATCATCAAGAGTTAACTCCAGAATAACAGGAACAGCTTATATTAATTCTAAGCAAACAAGAAATTTAAAAGATTAAATGAAAACTGTTAAACAAGATTTCTCAATAAAAACTTTAAATATCCCCCCATGCCAGGGCATTAATTGATCACATTATACCAACAGATTGAAATTTGAAAAAGGTACTCAAAATACTATTATGAACCTATGAAAAGACACAATGAAAAAAAAATGAAAGTTTTCAAATTTTACATTACGTCCAAAGGGCATCATGTTAACATTTTGTGTGTTACCTTTATTTATTAAGTATTGTGTTCTTCGCTCTTAAACCATAAAATTCAGTTCAACTGCAATATCGCAAAATAATTCTTAAATGAGCATATCTTTAGAATTTCCAATACACAGTCATGCATGCTGGAGATAAAAATACTTTTCTTTTCGTACAGTGTTGCCAATGCTCGCTTTGAAATCATTGTTTCATAATCAAAAACTCAAAAATGCTTTACAAAATATGAAATAGATACTAAAACAAATTCCAAATTAAGGTTTCCAGATGCTCATATTCGGGTTGAAAAATATGTTATTCAAAATTTGATGGCTCTAGGTACCCCTGTTTTATCACTACAGGACTCTAATATTTGGTGGCAACAATTTGAAAAGTGAACTGACATTTATAGTGAATCAACAAAAAATGACGAAATGAAATTAATAGTCCTGGGCAAATTGCCCTTTGGAGTAAAAAAAAAGGGGGGACAAACAAAGATTTATAACTTCTTTTTTTTATCTTATTAATAGCCTAAATATAGATTAATATTTTTAAAGAATTAATTTTTATCATTAAACCCAATTACTGTACAAAAATAAACCTTACCTACCAATTTGTATTCTTATCAATTTAGACAAAATTATTCAAATTATACATTGAATGGTAATATTGCATTAAGTTCATCCTTTTTATTTAATCATAGTCTCATCATATGTGGTTATGTTTAATCATGGAATACTGGACGAATCTAACCTCTACAGGTCATTAAAAATTACCATATTATACTGCTATTTTCTTTCAACTATCTAAAAAAGTTGAGGATTTTAAAGAGTTAACCTTTAAAGTCGTATACATTTGCAGTTTTATAGCTGTGAGAAACTTGCTCAACTGTGAAACCTAATCTATTAAAATTACATCAATATCTACAGATGCATATAAAAAAGATATACTTCAGAAACACAGAATTGCATTACCTCATCTAGCTTTCTTACATTTATATCTAATGTTTATATCAAAGATGCAGTGCTTACATTTGGCACTACAACCTTGACCAGAAATTTTCTCTCACTGCTTAAATAATCAAACTAAATGCTGAGAATGTGCTGCACAACAGTGGAGAATCAAATAAATTTTGTTCTTGTTAATTCTATAATCCTCCTCAATTCACCTCACTTAGTAAGTTTTAAAAATTTTCAAGACATTAAGTAAGCATTATTAAAAGCATGAGTTACTTTAATCATCACAGTATGTGACTGCTGATAACAAAAGCTCATTTTCTATCAGTAAATTGTTAGTCTGAATAGCATAATAAAGATACATAACTACTTTCTTAAGAAACTAATTATCTTACATGATTTTAGTATATAGATCTACCCACTGCATATGCTACTTTGTCACTATTACAAATACCCATACAGAAAGTTCCTCATGTACTCTCAGCATTTTCTTTTACACCCACACTCATGTGCAGTTGCAATGTAAGAGCTCCACCTTTTTTTTTTTTTTTCTTTTCTCTTACTTGAGCAATTTTATGTGAAATTATCATACACTAAAGTGATAATTTAAAGCAAGAGGTTATGAAATAAATGATGTTATAGCTTTGAAGGTTGACCTTTAGGCTTGACGGCGACCTTGTTTATTAAGTAACCTTGAAAAAACAATAGCCTAGCATTTAAGATTGAGTACTTTTGACAAAAGGAATTAATGACCTTGGTTACAAGCTGTTTAAACAAAGCGGTAGAAGTGATGATGAAATCATTATGAAGAATATATTTAACAATGAAACTATTTTAAACAAGGGATGCAGTTTTTAAAGCAATTTTGTTAGTCTGATACCTTTAAAGAGATTAGCTACCTAAGCTAATCTATGGGAAGAAGCACAGGATAGTTTTTCAATGTAATTTTTCAAACAGAATATCATACAATCACTTTCAGGAGTTTTCATTAAATTTTGTAATTTTTCTACATCATAAAACCAGCAACTACACATTGAAATATATTCCCCATCTGTCAAATGTTAAAAGTTGTCCAAATAAAGTACGTAAAGAAAATTCTGGCTTCATAAATTCACAAATGCTTGTACTGCCTAAAAATTGCTAATAGTCCTACAAGGGAGACTGGATTTTATGGTTCAGTAAAGTTTGTTTATATTTATTTTCCTTTTCTCACTATTCATAAAACACACATATGACTTAATTAGCTTCAGAATGTTCTGTTTTCAATCATAAGTTGCTTTACATAAGAATATTTCAAAATAATAATAATATTTATTATCATACATTTTATTTTCCTAATTACCTTTGAAACCTGAGCACACCGGCATAAAGATACAACATCAAGATATGAAAATATCCTAAAAAGAAAAAGAAATGCTCATCTCATAAAACGTTCTGATAAAATCATTTTTTTATCATAAAATATTAGCTATATAAAGAGTTATTATCCAAATTTCTTTCAATGCGCAATAACAAATTTCATATACAAAATAAAAGTTAATAGTAAAGATCAATATTGTGCACATATAGTAATTGTTACCAGTGAACATACATTTTTTCTATTACAACTGACTAAGCCAAGAAAGTACACAAAGGGTACTACTGTTTAGCAAATGTTTTTGTATTTGTAAAAAAAAAAATAGATGTTTGTCAAACAGATGTTTTACACTAATAATAGCAGTTTTTATTGTTACTCATCACAAACCATTTCTTCCCCATTTATATTGCATAGATGCATATGATTTACTTTTCTTATTCTGATAAATTGTTAGAATTCTGAACAGAGTTGGTCGAAAAAATTTTATTTCAAAGCATATTTAAAAAAAGTCTGAAATGGTTCATATTTTAATGTCTCCAGAACAGCTTGTTTTTCCTATGATGTCAGACCTTCTGGAATGGACATTCAAATTGTTTATTTTCTAGGTCCTTTGAATTTTAGGCCCATATTCTTCACTGTCCTAATTTTATTTATTGTTGCTGCATAACTTTCTCAGTCATTTTTCACATGATAAAAGCTTTTCCTCTTTATAATGTAAAAGTGATTTGATGAAAGATTGAGATTTGAGAGATGAAAGATTGAGATTTGAGACTAACAGCCATTTCAAAGTAACAACTGCGAAACAGCTAAAAAGCAGTAGACAGTGGAAAACTTGATAAACTGTATAGGGTGGATTAGAATTGTTATAAAATTCCGATTAATAAATTGAACATTTTTATGAATGATCACATTCATCTAAAACAGCATATGGAATTTTTTATGCCATATGTAAAAAAGTTCCCTATTTCAAAATTTTCTTATTTCAAAGGGGTGTTACAGCTTTCAGTTTCAATATAACTGGATCCAACTTAAATGCAGCTTTGCTCTACTTTTCTTCTGCAAAAAAATTCCAGTTTTCTTGTGTTACTTGCCAAACTCTACCAAATTTGTACTACTAAAGATGAGAAATTTATTTTTCTAATTTTCAGGGGGGGGGGGAAATGCACTGCTGAATATAGTAGTAAAATAATCATTAATTGGTAATATCATCAGTAATTAAAAGAACCACAAGTAAAATAAGTTTCTAATACTCCAATAATACTTTAATTGGAAATTTTTTTATTTCAGATATACATATAGATATGTAGTGCATATAGAGACACTGATCTATTCATATTGAAATTCCTCTGGCAGTATAGCTCGAAAAATTTTGAATCTATTGCACATATGAAGATTAAAACAAAGAGCTCAAAGATAAGTGTTTTAAGCTACAGTAAAGTAAAATTTATGCCAAATATGTACGCGTAACTGTAAACAGGGTGTATCAGATTGAGTGACCCAAAAGTATCATGGCTTTGTTTATAGCAAGTATTTTGGCTTAAGCAAACTAATTATCTTTCTTGTTTTAGAGTTTTGTTCATAGCTTATAACTCTAGCAAAGTAACTAATTTGATCCTTACTCGGAAAAAAGACGAAACACTCTCACTTAATTTGGTTATTGTTAATTGACAGCGGATTGGTTTGTTCCCCGAGACAAGTCAATTAATCTACAATCAATAACAACGGCTACCTTTTTCATACTTTTTTTTTTCACACAAGTTTACTTTTCAATTTTGCTATTTAGAATTTTTCCAGTTTAAAATAATATTTCTATACAGCTGACTAAAATATTTTTATGACAATAGAAATTTAAATAACTTATATTTAAAATACTGACTCAAATTTATTCCAACAATTCATCGCATTAATTCAATTTATGTTCCTTGGAGATGATATATAAAAAAAGTTTTCTTATAATAAATTATTACTTTATTACTTGGCAGCTTTAGTGCAAGTATTTGGCTTTTTAAATTACTCATTATTACTTGTTTACACACAAATATATATATATATAAGCAAGAGAATAAATCAAAATTATATCATGAAAGGGAAGGAACTCTCCAATATAAAATACACATATTACAAAATTTTAAAAAAAATTACAAAATGGATACGAAAACATTAATGAAACGGAAATAAATTTATAAAACTGTTGAAAATTCTTTGCTTTTTTTCAGGAAGCAACCACAGAATTTTCAACAGAGCCAGGATAATTTAATTTAAAATGAAATAAAATAATAATTTAAAATTAATAATAATTAATAATAAAA
>KK115741.1:252968-273240 GCA_000611955.2 Stegodyphus mimosarum
TTAACTATAGAACATATCTCTCACACAGTTTCTTATAGTAAGTTGTAGTCTCAATACTGTGTGCTTTAATAAAGAAAAGGAGAAAGAAAGGAAGAAAGAAAAATCTTAACATTTTAAATGAAACTAATAGAATGATAGTACCAATTAGCAAAATTTCCCTATACTTTACCTAAGGGGGGGGGGAATTCCATAACTTTACGTGCAAAATCTAGAGAGATGATCATTTTTCTATGCCTTACTGTCTGAAACTCAAGAATACTAGAATAAATTTAGGAAGCAACTATAAATAAAAGCTCCTCATTTTGTGATTTAAAGTTCTGTTTTAAATACAACAGTGTTTGTCTCTACAATAACAGCTTTCCCTTTATTTTTGCGAAAATATGGCTTAAGTATTTCTAGATAATTTTTAACTTAAACACGTCGAACATTCTAATTAATTAAAGCTTGATGAATATTTCATTAAACAGGATTTTTACTTCATGAAGTTCATATAAAAAGTTTTAAAAATTCTCTCCCAGGCATGAAAGTGCAAGTTGGGAAAAAAAGCTGAACAACGCGCGGACACAAAAGTACACAAAAACTAAATGCGCACGCGCGAGCTAAAAAAACACATTTTAATAAAATATCAACCTTTTAATATAAAAAGTATTAAGCATATGCATATAATTAAATTAAAATAATACTTGTACTTACTATTTTGCTATTAATTTTATCTTTCACTTGTAAAAAAAAAAAAATTAAATCACCAAGAGATTGTAATGAATTAACCTTTATGTTATATATTACTGCCTATTTTCAGGCAATGACAAGTTTTAGAGATAAATATATGTGTATATATATATATACACACACATTTGCCGGTCGCGATTCTCAACGGTTCTGCATCGATCTCAGAAACAGTCGGGGTGACGTTAAAAAAGCGGAATTCCGCGAAAACGCGGAAAACTTTCATGCCTGTTCTCTCCACAAACAATATGAAATTTTGCAATTTATTTTAAGGAAATTTGTAACTGAAAGTATATGTTAAAGATCAAGAAGTAAATGTCAAGCCATTAAATTTTAGTTTTCCTTATATAATAATTCATGGTAACAGTTCATTAATTCAAAATTCCTCCATACTTTATGCTATTAAATCATTTTTACCTGACATTTTGGTTAAACATAAAAAGATGAGATGCAGAGTGATACATTTTATCATATACGCTTGTCTTTACTACGCCAATTTAGAAAATGAATATTTTTGCAATGAAATACTTAATGCACATACAATTACAAATTATTTACATAATATTATTAAACCAAACATTAATAATTAAATAAAAAAAACAATAAATTAAATGTACTATTCACAAAACATAAAAAGCAATTTATGCTAAATCATCAAACAGTTTCATGATTTAGCATAAATTGCTTTTTATGTTTTCAGGACTTCAAATTATCGAACCAGAATAATCATAAAAAAGTCAAATTTAAAATTAACAACATCAAAATAAATATTCAAACCCCAAAAAAATTTGTTTAAAAATAAATAAATGTACCGCAATAAGAGTTCTTTGGGAAGCTTCTTGTTTATCAATGCTTCTTCATCAGACAGGACTTTGCAAATCTAGATAAATGGAGCAAACCTACATTTAAGCTATTTAAGTTTACTAATGAACTTAAGCATATAAAGTTTCTTGTGAAGCTAGTAGAGAAATCAGAATGACAAACTACTGAACATTAGAGAATGATTTATGATTCGCTGAATTTATGAAAAATAAAGGAACCAAATTATAAAATTTTCTGTTTTACATCAATCACAAAAGTGACTGATATATATTGACAATTTAATCTATTTTTTCCACCATTAATTTTTGATCTTTTGACTTTTATCCATTTTGGGAGTAAGTTTGAATATTTTAAGTAATATTCTTTGTAAATTCAATAACATTACCATTTTGTGCTTACTTTCTTATGAATAAATAGAATAAAATACTGCATAGCAACTTTGTACCATTAATAAAATTTTTTATGTGAATGAAGACAGTATTTTCATTTTTTTGCCAATAAATACTGAAATAAAATTCTACAAAGAAAACTGCTTCAGGTATTTAACATATATTGTTTTATTTTGCTAAAGATATCTATTAAAAATTTATTTTAAAACTGATTCATGCTCTTAGTGACATGCAGGCAGTATGCTTATCTGTTTAAAACTTATTAGATTTATAGTATATAAATAATTTAATAAGCTTAAAATAATCACATGAAATTAAGTAACATACTTCTAGTCTATTTTAAGAACAAAATAAGAGAGGAAAATCCTAAACTAATACATAACTGTTAATTAATTATTAGTTCCCACAGCAGCTTTAAGGCTACATCAATCAATTGTAAATAAGGACTGAAACATTCAGATGCTTAACAATACTCACAAAATATATGACGTCTACTGGAAAATTCTGTCCGTTTGGAAAGTAAAAAAAATAATATATTTTTCATGCCTTCAATAATATTTCTTGTACAATATAATTTCTATCATTTACTTATGACCTCTTGCCAATATGACACAATTTGTAAATACCATTTTTGAAAAATATCCTGTCCTTAGAGGTGAAGAACTTTGGAAAAACTTGGCTAAAATCTGTTTCAGTTTTGAATTTCTTTTACTTCAAAAATACCACAAAGAGAGAAATACGTGACAATCAAAGGGTTCAGGGAACATGGTGAATGAGGCAAAATTTATCAGCTTTATGATTTTCTGACAAGTCACCACAGCAGCATATGATCTGGCATCACCAAGATGCAGTATGATGTGCTTTCTATTAGATGTCGCCAGCCTCCTTTCTTTCTTAGCTTAAATCATCTATTTGTTGACAATATCTTTTCAACTTGAGCTTTTTATTAAATTTCAAAAGCTCAGAATGTATTAGTACTTGGATGTCCCATCATACACACAGCATTCTCTTATTCAGGTTTTCACTCGTTAAGAGGTGAAGGCGGCAAGTTGCCTAGCCTCAGAGTACCCTCCCTTCCTATCAAAATTTCTGTAGGTAATCCACTTTTCATCAGCAGTTATCATCCTGTCCAAGAAGAGTGCGTTTTTCTTTCAAGCAAGCAGAGATGTGCATATGTCAACTCGATCTTGCAAATTTTGCTCGCTTAACTCATGAGACACCTATTTAATATTCATACATAAATCCTAATTTACGAATATGTTCTGAAATGGTTCATTCACCTCAGCTACGCTTTTCCACGGTATATTAAACTAAGCCTAGATTAATCATAGTTATAGGCTAATTTAAATATTTGAGAATCCGAGTTTGAAACTTTTTCCCAATACATATATCAAATTGTTCACTAAAATAATATTTTATAGCAAAGTTTAATGTTTCTAAAAACTACATAGCACATTAAGTTCTCCCTAAAATTAAGTTCAGTTAATAAAAAAGTTAAATAGACAAGTACAAAAGTTATGAAAACTAATGACGGAAAAGACAATAAAAACTGACTGACCAGATTATGAATTTTATTGTATTTAACCTCAGTTAATACTCAACCATTTACTTATAAGTTCTAGGCCTGTATGCCCTGAGCTGCATGAATGCCTTTAACCACACATGACAATTTTTGTCTCTCAGTATATATTAATTTATAATTTAAAATATTTTCCGTTCTTTATGATATAAATATTATAATAATGAATAAAAGTTTACGAAACGAAGAATAAAATAAGTAATTATACAAATTTAGTTATTAAATGCAGTTTCAATACAGGTCTTCATAGAGCAGATCCCAAAACCCGTGCCACTCAAAGGTTTAATAACTGACATACTACAGAATTAAATTCACAACTCATAATGACTTGTATTTGACAAGTATTTGGTTATATGCAGCTTCTAATCATTATATCATATATTTAATATACGCACCAGGACTATAGCTTGGTGAGAAAATCCAATGCATTATGAATACATCAAATAAGTTTATGATGCAGGATATTTCATAATCAATAGCTGATTTAAATTATTCACAATCATTCATTCTATCATATTTTCATTATGAGAGTAAATATTTTAAGACTACAAACATAATCCATTCACTAGCTTTTATACTTCTGCAAAGTATAAAAGCTAAGTAAAGACTATTATTACTTAGCATACAGCAATACTTAAAGTATAAAAGCTAAGTAAGTAAGGCCAAGTAGACTTCTGCATCGTGTCTCAAAAGGTCGTTGCTGAACTTAACATGCTGGTCTGCCATACCATGACAAAGACAATTTACATGTGAAGTTGTGTCCGAAAATGTGAACGGTGACTGCTAGATGGCAATGTTCGCAAGCATAGAGGAGAAGAAAGAAAGGATGTCAAAAGTATTAATATAATATTTATTAAAGAACATGGCTAAATCTTAGATGTTAAAAATTCCTTATTCACCAAATTGCATGCTTCACAACTCGGCACATGGATTCACGGACCCATTCAAAATGGACAGATGTGTCACGGACATGGGCCATTGCTTCCATGATCCTGGCAGCGATATCCACAACCGATGTTACGGTCATCTCAGGCCTAAATCCAGGGGAGTCAGGTTGGGGGATCACAGTGGCCATGCAATTTGTCAATCAAGCTATCAAGATATATCCTACTGCGGTATTCCCACACAGTGCTGCTAAAATGTGCAGGTGCACCATCATACTGAAACCAGATGTTTCGGCATGTAGCTGCTGGAACGTCAACCATCAGATACAGCAACACTATCATCTCTCCTTAAACCGTAAACCTTCTCCTGTAACATTCTCTCCTGAAATGGTCACATTTCCCACACTCTCATAAGGCTGTAAATACTGCCCTCTAACAGTCGTCATTTGCATTTTCACATACAAGTATCACACCTATATAAATCTTGTTTGTCATGATATGAAAGACCAGCATGTTAGGTTTGGGAACAATCTTTTTAGACACCCTATATCGGTACATATATTTGAATATATTCTGCTACTTATGAAAAATCTCACCATCTGATAATCTAGCACCCAATGGTTCAATAAACACAAAAATCTAGGAATCGTTTCCTCCAAAAGCTTGAAAATGCATCTAACTCTTATGTATTATTTAGCAATATACAGAAATACTTGCCTGATTAATCGCAGAAAAGTTAAAATGATGATTGACAAAGAAAACTTATAAATATTACTTGGCATAAGGCTGAAAAGGCAGGAAACACATTTATGAAATTTGTTTGGTTTGCGTTAACGCCACTCTGTAAAAAAACTAATCGTCTGTACCATTAAATTGGGTTATATTTGTATTGCTTAATATGACAACACAATGTTGCTTCGATAATGTAATTTTAAAAACTTTTAGTCGTTCGTTTGTTTCGCTGCTTCATTGGAAGGAAGATTCGAAACATTAAATAAAAATATTAAAAGGCTTTGTATTTTAAATTTATATTACAGTCCACTAGAAATAATGCAACAGTTTGCTTTTATTTAATGACCCAAATCTACAGTGCTGGTGGACATCAGAACTCAAAAATGCTTCATGTACTAACAATACATTAAAATGCAAATTGATTAAGAATATTAAATAGTGCATAATGTGTGGATTATTTTATACCATGTTTAAATTTATGGAATTGCTGTATGCATATTTTTCTTGGGAGATTTTCATTCTTTTAATATGTTAAATAACATATAGAAAAAATTGTCTACTACGTTACACAGATATCGTTCAATAATCCAACAATTGGTGTCTAATAAAAGCATGATTTACAATCAAATAGTTTTAATTATTGTACTGTACAAATACCATTTAGATTTTACAATTACATTAATTAAATATTAGTTTCATGCTCCCCAAAAAAGATCACAACATTTCCTGATTCAGTAAATGTTATAATTATCTGAATACAGACATATCTTTTTTAATTTGCATCAATTTCTTTACATAAATATACATGCTAGGTATGAAGTTATATTTTGAACCGGAAGAAAAAATTGAGAGTTTAGAGAAAAAATTTAGTGCTTGTTATAATGAAGTTAAAATTAAATGATACACTGACAAAAATTGACAGCATAAATATGAAAGGTTCTGCCAAAGAAAAGGTTGCAGACTTGCTAAAATCATTTCTAGCATTAGTTTTTCAATATGTAAGAGATAGGTGAAATAATTTTATCAGACCAATATAATCTAAATAAAGGGATTCTAGAGTAGCCAGAAGGAAATGGAGAAACATAAGGATGATGAAGCATGAAAAGCAAAGATAGTCATAGTGGCCTAAAATATGTAGATAAAATATCAAGATAACTGGGAACTGAATTCAAAATTAATGAAAACATAAGTTTTGGCAGTATTATTCATTACCCTCTTCAAATATCAATATGATTTACAAAAAACAGAATATTTATTACACTCTTTTCCCAAGGCAAAGTATCAAAATTGCATTAAATCCTATCTTAACTATTTTAATATGGTGACTATCCTTTGAAGAATTAATTTTATACTGTATATGATTTTTTGATATATGAGGGGGGAGAATACGCCTGTTTTTAGTTATTAAATACGTACTCAACCATTAATCACTATTGATAGATCAGGTTAGGTTATTGGAATGCGGCAAAGCACATGGGGGACAAGGAAAGAATGCCTCATGGAAAGCTTTCTAAGGAAAACTTGCTCATATTCACCACTAACCAGGAGTGACACTAGACTTTTGCCACCTGGTGACAACTCTATGAATTCGAAATTTGCTGCCAGTTTCTTCCTTAAGAGTAAAAATCTTGCCGTCCCTAAACCACGTCTCCTGGTATAGCCACACAGGTTACAGTGGCTCTGCCATCAACCCTGATCCTAACTAGTTCAGCATATATGCAAAGCAAAAACTTATTTACAATGAATATATTTTTCTATTAAAAACAATATTCAACTTACACTATTAATTTAATATTTATATAATTTCAGTGGATATTAAGTGAATCAATGTAAAAAGAAGTTGAAAGTTCATTTGATAGATTCTGGTATACTAAGATAAAAATTATGAATTTCATCAGGAATGAAAAACTGGAGCTAGGCTTTGATGTGCAATTAATTGTGTAAAATTAAATCTGCTATTTGAATCTGTGCATTGTCTGAAATTAAACGATAGTACACATCCCCTACATTTTTACAATTCTATATTTTTAGAATAAACCTTCTAAAATTAAGAAGATTAACTTTTTTAATTTCCTTTACTTCTGTTGTTACATTTCTACATATAACATGCACATAAATACTGTTTCGCTTGTAGAAACTTCCAAAGTAAAATCACTACATGGGTTAACAAAGATCTGGATTTATTTACTACCTTTAATAATTAATATTTACAACACATAATATCAATAAAATCATTAGAATATTTGCATTCATGCACTGAAATAAAAGAAATACTCATATACAAACACACAGCTTTAAGTCAAAATTTAGTTTCAAAACATAATTATATGCATTAAATGTAAGTTCATTTCCATTTCATAAATATATCTGTTATTCTATGTGTTGCAAACTCACAATTCTGATACATTCAGTGATACAAAACACCATTCGATGTTCTATGGATTTAAAGACAAATTAACAGAAAGCATGGAAGTGAATTAACCAAACAAGCAAAAAATCTATATACTGTATAATACTGCATACATTCTGAGACACTACAAAGCAAATTCTCAATATCAGGCACAGTACAGTCAAACTTACAAGAAAATCAATAAATTATACACTTTCACAGTTATCATTAGCCTTAATGATTATTCTTCCTAAAATCAAACAAACTTCTGTAATATAACAATAATGTCAAACCACTATCGAATAACAAAATCAAAAGTATTTACCAATCAAAATAAACAAAACTTGCTAATTGTTTTAAACAGCAATTTGCCACGATACATTGATTCAGCATTTCCCACAGAACTGGCTATTATCATCAATAAAAAAAGTGAATTATGTAGACTAAGTCTCAATAAAGTTCTCAGGGAATTTCAGAAAATCAGTCATTTTGCTAGCAAACACCACTCTCAGATGTAAAAAATTATAACAGTAATGATTATAAATAGACGAAAGAACTTTCTTTAAAACAGAAGCACAGAAATTACAAACCTGTTTAACCTACTGCTACAAGAACAGCAAAAGTCTTTTAAAAACAGTCCTCACATAAAATTAAATAAAGATACTATTTCCTCAGCTATAGCTTGGTTTCATAATAAAACACAATTAAAGAAAGGGTTTTTACTTAATACACTTTTATTTAAAATGGATTATGATATATGATAATTAATGCACTGAAGGAAGAAAACTAATTTATCTAGTTTCATAGGAATAAAAGATTAAATAATTTTATCTACAGTTTTAAAACTGGAAATAATAAAAGCATGCATCATTCGATATAAAATAGTAGATGAATTTTGTTAATAGAATTATTTAATTTACTAGTCCATTAAACTATACGATAAATTGTTTTTCTTCTTTTACAGAATTAAGACATCGCATACCATTCACGAGTTTTCTCGTGTTTCGTGCACCATCTGTTAAGGACCACTCCTGAGTTTTCTTGCTTTTCACACACCATCTGTTAAGGACCGCTGATGAGTTTTCTCCCGTTTCATGTGCCCTCTGTTAGGGACTGCTCATGACTTTTCTTGTTTTTCTAGCATGATTTCTAGTTTCTCATTGGTGGAAATCATGCAGGTCAATGACCGGAAAACTATATAATTGCATGAATCCATTGCAGTTACACTGTATTTTGGTCATTCAAATAGTCTTCAAGTTGCTCATGCTTCTAAAAATGCTTTCTCTCCCAAAAAAAGGTAGGAAAACAATGAAACTGTCATACTTCCAGAAGTATTTAATGATAATTAATCAGATATTATTCCTAATAAGTTTGAAGATTTAGATAACCGTTTTGATAATTCCATAGTCGATTCTACTGACAGTGAAATTATTAGATCAGTAAGGAAGCGAAAAGTGGCGGTACTTTCACGTGATTCCAACACTGATGAAGCTACTGGTGACTGTTGGTCTGAAACTGACACCACAATGCTTACAAACGTCTGAAGGTCATACTGGTCATACTAAGTTCACTACATTTCCGTCTCAGTATGGCTCTGTACCCTCTGTGATCCATCTCTTTTTTGGTGATGAATCACTTGAGATGTTGTGCAAAGAGCTATCTAAGTATCATGATCAAACCACAACGAAACACAAAACACCATCGAGAAGACTAAAATGTCTATACTTACACAGAAGAACAGCAAGAAATTCCTTGGCTTAATTATGCTGACAGGTCAAACAAGAAAAGATAGCTTGAAAGACTATTGGTCATCAGATCCCTTGATATGTGCACTGTGCCAAAAAAAAAAAGGGGGGAGGACAGTTCTATAGATCCCGTTCTACTGGGCCGATTGACGAAATCCAAACTGTGTTTTCCATGTCTCAGAAGCGAAACTTAGGATATATGTTAGATTTATATATAGCTTTGTTCTAATATAGGTATTTTGACAGAAAATGGGACTTTTTCTGAAATAACATATGAATTTTTTTTTTCATATTTCGATTCAACGACTCAAATTATGATTAAATTTTCTAAAATATGGTGTGAAATTTACGGAGAAATTTGAAAATTTAACTTGCCAAATTTTTTTTCAGTTTGAGACAAGAATTGGCAAAATTCTTAACATGTGGCAACTTATTTTCTTTCCCTTCCATTGTGTAGGAGAGGGGGAAAAGTCACATCATTCCTAATTTTAAATAAATTTAACAAAGTGCGTAAACCACATTTTCATTATTATCGCTTTAAACAAATATGCCAAATTTCGAAACACGTCAATATATAAATTCACGTACATCTTCGGAAATTTTAAATAAAAAGCTTTAAATTTTTGCAGGTATCCTTAGAAATACATCTAATTTAAGATGATGATAAAATTTTTATAGGTTATAAAACAAATTTTTTTGAAAAATTTATAAAAATTATTTAAAAATAGAAATTTTAAAAATAAATCATAAACGATTGGTGAATTTTATTTGGAATGAAGCTAAATTTCAAACTGTGTAGGAAGGAATCAAATAAGTTTCATAAAAAAATAAATATTAACAAATACATACCAAATTGAATTAACATTGAGGAATTAAAATTTTGAGAGCTAATTTTTTAACACTACTCGTGCGATTTTTCCAAAACTTGGGAGTTTGGCATAATTTGAGTCGTAGAATCGAAATATGGAAAAAAATTGGTATGTTATTTCTGAAAAAGGTCCGATTTTGTGTCGAAATACCTATCTTAGAACAATGCTACATATAAATCTAATACATATCCTACGTCGTGCTAAATAAAAGCTTATTGCATAAACTTTTTTTAAAAATGCATTTTTGTTTTTTTGTCTCAATTACACATGATCTTCATTCAGAGAATGAAGAAATCGCTTTGCATATTCAGTTTCGGAAACTAGATGTAATAACAATGTTACAATGAGCATTTTATATGTGAAGATAATTTTTTTTAAAAAAGGGGGGAGTATTGCCAACTCAAAATGCTTTTCCCCTCCATCTGCTTTAGACTGCAACACCTTTTTTTTTTAAAAAAAAACACTGAAAATTGTTTAATTAATATTCTGGTTTTAAAAGAGGGCAAAGAGTTTACTTTATAATCTGTAAGTTTCAAAACTTTATATCTGATACATTTTTAGATGTTGAGATTTTAAAATTATAAATGTCAAATAGTCTAAAAAATAAGCAATTTTCAAAAATTCAGAAATTAAATTTTAATTGTCATGCAAGTTTCATTGAAAAGACTTTTTCTGCTGTATTTAATAGAGCAAATAGTAAAATTATGATATGCTTAGTTTGTTTTTTAAATGAAGGTATGTGTGAAAAATCATTTAAACATTAAATAAAAGAAAATTAATTTTGAAAAAAAATCGCTTTATCACACTGCACTGTTACCGACAAACAATGTGTGTTTGAGACCTGAACTCAACAGCTTATTAGGAGGTAAGTTAAAAATTGACGACAAAATTCCACACGCACGAAGTGAACTAAATAAAAGCTTATAAAAAGCATCTGCTACTGCACTAGTGTAATTAACAATACAGGAATTGTATTCTACAGTAAATTATTACTGTATATTCCCAAATTCTGCAAATGTATTGAGGAGTAAATCAGGTATTGTCTTCATACTTAAATTTACAAATTAAAACCTCAGCTTTAAACTTGCCACTTTCCTTCTCAGCAATCATTAAACTTGGAAACAACTTGTTCTTTATTTTTTTGTCAAGAAAGTAAGGGTCAGAGGAAGACATGATTCCTCAAATAGCTTATAAGTGTTTCTTAAAATTCAATTCATGAACCAGCACTTTGTAATGTGAAAGATATGCTGACTCAAGATAAAAATAAAATTGCAAAGTATACTAATGATTTAAAAAAAAAAAATTGCACAAGAAACAATCATCAGACCAGGGCTATCTCCAGGCATAGACTTACCCAGACAGACAATTATGACACCAATTTCAGAATGGTACAGCTGATTTGTTCTCAATAACAACTAAATAAAGGCATGTTTTGGTTTAAACTATTAAAATATTTAATTTATATAGGATGCCAAATGTACTGATCACTTAGTTACTGAAAATATTGGAGCTACAGCTGTCTCAGATTACAATAGAAACATACAATTAGAAATCACTGAAATAAATCACTAACATAAATTTTCGAGATTCCATCTGCCTAAAAGTAAATTATTTGCTGAAAACATCAAAACAGAATGAACTCTCAAAACCAAAATTGAAACGATACATCTATATCAACTATAAATATTTGGATGTTACGCTCGGGAACACTGATGCAAACATTTTATATGTGACTAATAACACAAATTCTACTTTTACAGTTTACACAGTTATAATGCAAAAAAAAATAGGTCTTCTAACTGATATCAACATGTGGCACATATCACATAAGTATGATATTAATTTATATGGTTTCTGCTTGAACTGTTCCTGCAATAACTCACAGGAAGAAAAAATTTCAGTTTAAATAACATGCTGAATCATGATTATTGGAGGAGTTAAAGCAACAAAAATCAGTATAATGTTCATTAATTTTCAGAACTACTTTAAAAAATTCCGTAATCAAACCTTTGAAAATACTGCAAATTTATGAATATTATGCTGATTCTCATTGCTTTAACTCCTCCAGTAATCACAGGAAGAAGTCAGACTTTGTGCCTTATCATGGCATCTTAAATTAAGGAAAAATCAGTCATACATACACAGTCTGAAAAGTCAAATCACTAATGCTCACAAATTCTAGAACAGTTAAAAATAGCTTCAAGGTTCTCAGGAGGAAGGAAATACAGATAATATTTCAATTGTTTTAAAATATAGCTAATAATAAATGTGATAGGCTTTAAATACAGAATTAAAATTATATTCCCAACCTCTATATTAAATATAAATATCTCTGTTTTTCATTTTATATTTTCAAGAATAATCAATAAATATAAAATTTATAACAATCCTTTCTACAGATTTTATTCTACCAAAAATATATAATGGTTATTCATCTGTCATTTAAAGCATGACCAAACTTCACATTTTCTTTAAGCAAAGCTGGACTAGTAAGGCCTGCAAATGTATCTGAATGTAGTTGGTAATAATAATGACTCTGAAACATTTACCAATTCATTAACAGTATTAAGGTTACTGGCACTGAATATGATACTTCAACATGCTATGATAATATTTGAAGAAAATTATCAGAGACGTACGGTTGTCACATGATTACGAAATAATGAAACTAAGACTTATCAATTTGATAATTATTTGAATTTTCAATTAAATGGCATAAAATATTTTATCAGTTAATGTTTTTGAAGATAAAATAATGATTAAAATAAAGAACTGCCTGCATGCACGTCTCTGAGGCAAAGATACTATCAGATATGAATTTCATATTTATTCCTGTTACTGTAATTAATTTAAAATCTTTTCCTAATTTTTTAACTCTGCTTCTAAAGCTATGTGCTATTTCCTAAACTAATGTTCTTTAGAAACTATTACTTAATCAAACAGTGTAATGTTGATCTCAAAACTTAAAAATCTCTCAGAATATGTAAGAGTATTACGTTCAGTTTTGGAATAGTTGAAATCCACTAGTTTAACAAGATGTGAAACTTACATAGAATACCATGAATCTGTCAAAATATTGTGCTTTCAGTTTATGACATGTTTCAGTCTTCAGCAAGTATTATAAATTTGATATAGTACAACATATAAGCAGCAGGACCTCATCTACTTTCTAATTTCAAAATTTGGGCAACATTTTCTAAAATCGTAAAATTTCATTTTTTGAATCTAAAAAACATCATAGAATCAGATGCTGTTAATGTGTTCTCTTTTTATTTATTCACATAATTAAATGCATAAGCAAACCTTGCACTCTATTACTTAATGAAAAACAGCTTTATTATTTTTAAGAAAATGGTAAATTTATGTAGTCTAATAATAAGCTAAGAAATAGCTATTACTAGAGCTATTTCACTATTATGGGATGTTTTTACACTCAAGCACTTAAATTTCCTCATACAGTATAATAACTTCCACTGCAAGTGTTTACAGAAATGTTTCAACAGACTTGAATTCTTGAGCTGTCAACATTAAATATGTATATTATTTTTACATATTTTTAAATTTGTTATATGCACTTCTTTATTTATTATTGATCATATTTATATATTTTTTACTTAGATCATAGCTGACACTGCAGTTCGAATTTAAGTGTCATGTATGCACTAATTATGTTATAAAACCACAGTTATGAAAAATAAAAATTTATTTGTCGTAGTACATAAAAGAATTTTTTATTTACTTTTGCATTTATTAAAATACTGTGATTACTAAAGGACATGAAATTAAAAAAAAAAAAATTAAATACATTACAGCTTGGAGATGACTGTTGTAAATCAGAATTTAACAAAACAGTAAGTAATGTAAATTTATAATAATAAAAAACAAGCCACTAAGGCTAAATGTTAATTTTAGTTATTTTTTTTTCCAGTTGCTGTTGTTTTGTATAATGAATTAAGCATGCTACGTCTTCTTTCCAGGCAAAAATATAACATAAAACATTTCACCCATGTTATACAAGAAAACAGATAATTATAAAGTACAGCATGATTTCACAACATTCATTCATTAAAATATAACTACCTACATAGAAAAAGAAATCTTTTTGAAATTACTATAATTACAATTTATGGATTTAAGAAAACTGATATTACAATCAATTCCGTATTCAGCTATGTTAATTCAAAACAAGATTACAAAATTCTTCGTTCAAATAAGTTTTACAGGAAGCAAAAGAATTTAACAAAGCAGAGGTTACTTAGTAAGCAGCAGTGAAAAGACAGAGCTTTATGTTAAATGAAAACAAAATAGAAACATAAAAAGCATACACATTTCAGTATTGTAAACTTAAGAGTCAAATTCTCTTCCCTGTACTTTTTTTTTTCAACAAGTTATAATTAAGAAAACCTCAGAAATTTGAATGTGGTGCGGATTACTCATAATTTAAAATACAACATGCCCATTAAACTGTGAAATATCATGCAACATTACATGCCAGTTCAATAAATGCTGAATATAGAAACATGCAAGGCATTGTTATGCTGATTGCAATTATCAAAATTCAGAAACAGCAGTTAAAGAGAGAAGTATTTTTTTCCTTGCCAGATACTCAATGCCTAATTATATCACACATGAAACTGACCAATTAATCTTCCCATTATTTTGATGAAGCACAAATACGGGGGGGATGCATTCTTCTGTAAACATTAAATTCACGTCATGAGAGAAGGAGAAGATGCTATTGGGGGGAGGGGGAAGCAATAAACTTCTGCAACTTTTATTAAGATATAATGGCCTGGCTATTTTATTACAAAAATCTGGACAATGAGCCAGCCAGCCAGCCTCCCACAAATACATAAAACAATACAAAAAATTCTCCTTTCCCACGCACAATAGGGAAGAATACTCAACAGAAGGAAGAGGGTGTTCTGTAAATGGGAATTTTGGGGGGACTGACCTTCCTGCATGTTACTTTCAAACACCTGTTGGCTAGGTAGCAGAACAGCCGATAACAATACATTGATTGTGGATAACCGCATTAATGCAGGCTAAGATTATCCTTTCGGCCCCTGTGGGGAGGGTCAGTTCTGACAATACACATTTTGAAGTCCAGTTCAATCATTACCTGAATTTCCCTTAGAAAGTGCTCTCCAAAGGCATCTCTCTCCTCGAATTATATTATAGCCAATCTTTGCTATAATGAAATAAACTAAACCAAACTTTATCAAATCTTAATTCTGCTGCCCAATACCTCACTAAATTTTAAAAATTGTGCTATCCCTGATTTTTCCCAACCAGCTCTGGTGCTGGGCTTTTTAGGGATAGCATTTTTCTGTTTGACCTAAACAATAAGTGAAGCCCCAATGCTATCATGTCTACTTATCATCTTATTTGATTTAAACTGATGGCCTAGTCTCAAATTGCCGATGATTCTGGATCTCAGATTCATTTATTTACAAAACTGAAGACCTATATGATAAATAATTTTAGGCAATTTAATAGTGTCATTATAATTTGTTGTAAAAGTTTTAATACTTTTTTCTGCACCTCTTCCCTTTTTCTAATCATCTGAAAAGAGCAGA
This sequence comes from Stegodyphus mimosarum, assembly GCA_000611955.2. Lineage (NCBI taxonomy): Eukaryota > Metazoa > Arthropoda > Arachnida > Araneae > Eresidae > Stegodyphus > Stegodyphus mimosarum. The sequence goes on from KK115741.1 coordinate 268,683, forward strand.
TGCTACTGATTAGATTTTCAACCTCTTTAATATTTCTAAAAATGATAAAAAAGTAAAAAAAATTAACTTTTTAAAGCACTGAATATAAACAGGCATTTACAAAATGTATAAAAGAATGATCTTTCACAATGTAGCCTTATGTACCAAATAACAAAATTCTGAAATATTTCACAAGTTCCCAAATGATTGATTGTTTCATAAAATCAGATAAAAAATATATATAAAATAAATGAATGAATGAATGCATATAAAAGAAAAGATTTATGTTCTTCCTCATCAATGTGTATACTAACAAAATATGTAATGTAATAATATGCTAACTATAAATGATGCATACAATCTCGTATGAGACTTAAGCCATCTAAATTTATTAATTAAATTTCTGAACTACCTATAAAAACTTAGCAGCTAATTTTAATTTCTATTATTTCTTTTTAAGCCATAAAATATGCTTACTTTTTCTCATGCCAATTTAACATTCCAGTTTGAAAGACTGGACTATTGATTATTACAGAATTTTCTTCCTGACAATAAGGTAACTTGCTGATTCACACATTTTAGTGGTTCCTGAAGTGTAATGTAGATTATGACCCAACAACTTTTAGGGGGTCATGAATACTTTTAGTGTTTTTACTCCTAATTATATCATTACACAATGAAGCGGCCCAAAAAGAAAACTAAGACAGCTCAGCCTATGCAGAAGACATTATAACACTATATACGGACATCATTATTTACCAGAGTAAATGATATAGCTTCTATAGTAGCTCCTTCCATCAGAATACCCAGATTTTAAGTGATATTTAAATGCAGTTTAACATAAAACAAAGTCCATAGAGATGACAAAATTGTTTTGAATTTAGGATAAGCATTGGGTAGCAGAATTTAAGACCTGCAGAGATCACACCATGAGGTAAATGCGTAACATCGGCCCTACCCTCTGCAATAACCACTGAAAGGTTAAAAGTGGAATCTCAGCCAACATCAATACAATGTCAGTCAACATACTGTTATTAGCTTCAGTCAAACTCCTTCACCAGGAGGTGATTGCATCTGATATGCAGATTCTGTTAATCCGAACATTCATAACTAACCCTTTCTTTATTAAGTATGATATTCTACATGCCTAGATTCCTAAACAGAAGTGGGGATATTTCTTAATTTTATTTTTATTTATTTTTCAGTCTGGTTATTGGATGCCCAGATTTAAGACTTTGTACTGAGTCAGAACTCCCAAGATAGGTCACCGCATTTTGGAGGGAAAATCTGAATTTTCAAATATGAACAATTTTAAAAGTGTTATTGTTAGAATTCTAGCTAGCAAAACTCTCAACTTATTGCAAACCTATGCCAAGATTTTAAATGAACATGACCAATAGCAGCTGGCAAGAATCATTCCATGCAACAGGAATAAAACAGATTCATGTAATAATGGAATTCAATGACGAGGCCTCAAGAAACATCAACACGAGATCTGTAAAACATTCCTTTAATTATAAGCTCTACCAAAAAATTGTGTCCATCTGCAAAGTGGAAGGAAATAATTTTAGATAGCATTACTAATATTTATTATACAATGCAATTTCTGTCACTACTTATGACCCCTTCCCTGCATAATGGTAATTCCTAGATAACGTCCTTAAAAATGTCTTGACCTTAGACGCAAAGGACTCAAGTAGTGCTTGGCTCACATTTACCTCAGTTACGAATCTTCTTCCCTTAAAAAAATTTATATGGAGAGAAACAAATAATAATTGAAGCATCTTGGGAGTCTAGGTAGTATGGTGGATGTGGCAGAATTTTTCAGACTAGCTCTGTGATTTTCTCACGAGTCGCCAAACATCATATGATCTAAACACTATCATGATGCAGTATGATGTGCTTCCTATTGAGCATTAATGTCTCTTTTCCTTCGCTGCTTTGTTTAAATCATCCATTTGCTGACGGTAGCTTTCCGAATAGAGCTTTATGTTGGATTTTAAAAGTTTGTCATGTATTAGTACTTGGATGTCCCACAATATACACAGCATTTTCTTATTCACGTTCAAGCTTGGTTTAGAGGTGAAGGTGACAGGTTGCCCAGCCTCATAGTGTGCTCTTTTCCTAATAGCATTTTTGAACGTAATCCACTTTTCATCAACAGTTATCATCCTGTCCAAGAAAGGTTTGTTTTTCTTTCAAAGAAGCAGAAATATACACTGCACAAAAAAATAAATAAAGGGGGGCAATTCCATGTCTCCTGTTCTACTGGGCCAATTGACGAAATTCAAATTGTGTTTCTCATGTCTCGAAAGCATGACTTAGGATATATATCAGATTTATATATAGCACTGTTCTAATATAGGTATTTTGGCATAATTTCTTTTCTATATTTTGATTCTACAATTCAAATTATGCCTAAATATTAAATTTCGTAATTTTTGGTGAGAAATATATAGAGAAATTTAAAAATTTATCTTGGTGCATTTTTTTTCATTTTGTGCCAAGAATAATTCAGTTGGCAAATTTCTTAATTTATAGCAACCTATTTCACTTTCCTTTTTTTCACTGTACAGGAGGGGGGGTGGGAAGTCATCATTCATACTTTAAAATAATTTTAACAAAGTGCATAAGCCACATTTGGCGTTATTATCACTTATAACAAATATGTCAAATTTCAAAACGTGCCAATATGTAAATTTACTTCGGAAATTTTGAATAAAAAAACTAACTTTTTGTAGGTACGCTTACAAATACATCTACTTTTAAGATGATGGTAAAACTTTTATACGTTATAACTCAAAATTGTTTTTAAAAAATTTATAAAAATTATTTAAAAATACAAATTGTAACAATAAATCATAAAAAAAAAGGGTGAATTTATTTTGAATGAGCCTAAATTTTGAAATGTGAAAGGAAGAATAAAAAAAGGGATACTAATAAATATATACCAAATTCAATTAATATGGAGGAGCTATGAAATTTTGAGAGCTAATTTTTTTAAAAACTGCTCATGCGATTTTTACAAAACTTGGCAGTCTGGCATAATTTGAATCGTAGAATCGAAATATAGAAATAAATTGGCATGCCACATAAAAAAGGCCGTTTTTGTGTCAAAATACTTATGTTAGAATAATGCTAGATATAAATCTAACACACATTCCAAGTTGGATTATTGAGACATGAAAACACATTTTGAATTCTGCCAATCGGTCCAGAAGAATGGGAGATATAGAACTGCCCCCCCCCTTTTTTTTGCAGTGTGCATATGTCAACTCGTCTTGCAAATATTTTTTCATTTAACTCTGTGATTCTCTGCTGGTGGTATGCAAAGAAACAAAGTATTTTTAACTATTAAATTAAAAAATCTCATGAAGAAAGAGAACAACTGATAAAAATTTCCTGTAATCGAACTGTAACTGAAGATTTAAAAAATAACGCACTTGTTAACTTTGGGCTGAACCAAAAAAAGAATTTAAAGGCATTTCAAATAAAGCTATTACATTTTTATTGCCTTTTTGTACAACCTACTTGTGTGAACAAGGATTTTCTTCCATGTTATATTTGAAAAACAAATACAGAAGAAAATTAAAAGTGGATCCTAATTTACGGTTAAAAAAAAGTGAAATAAGACCAGACATAAAGAAATTAATGTCTCTTAAACAGGGCCACATTCCATACTAAATTTTAGAATTAAAGTATTATAACTTAAATTTTGATAATCAAAATGGTAACAAATTTTTAATCTAATATTTTTTATGTGTGCACATTTAGTGCAAATAGCCAATAGTTGTGCAAATGGCAAAATATATTTTTTTTATATTTCTATTGAGAAATTGATAAATAATCCTTGTAAAATCTAAAGGCACTACAGCTTTTCAAATTTTTGTTTAGATGGTACGCATTAGTCAAAAGCTTGAGAACCACTGATTTAACTCATGAGGGAGTTATTGGGAGTATTTATAAACAAATCCTAGTTTACGAATATGTTCCAAAATGGTTTGTTGAGCACATTTAAGCTTTTCCACAGTACAGTAGAAGTCCATTAGTCCGGCATCCAACAGTCCGGAATGCCCGATAGTCCAGCATCGCTCCGGAAAATTGTAAAAATTTTGGTTTCCTCCAAAAGTGTGTCTTTAAAGCAAATAAAACCGCTCGAGAGCTATTCGGAAGTTTTCGGGGTAGTTCGAGATCATCCGGAAGCGCTCGGTATTGTTCGGAAACAATTAGCGGTCGGCTAGTCTCAGCTGTCACAACAAATTCAGGTGCAGTGCAGCTCCGTTAATCAATCACGAAGCGTCTTCGCCATTTTTTTGTGCGTTGTTGTTTTGTGTCCTTTCACATCGCAGTAAACGTAACTTTTGAAACTGTTTATAAAAAAAGTGATTTTCGTTCTAACTGTACAGTGACCATGTTTTCAAAACCTAAGCCTTCGAGTTCAAAAGGAGAGAAACGAAAACACGTAACACTGACTCTCAATCAGAAACTAGAAATCATCAAACGGCTAGAAAAAGGCGAGAATAGAAATGTTTTAATGAATGAGTTTAATATTGGCTCATCAACTATTTATGACATTAAA
>KK115741.1:277128-305459 GCA_000611955.2 Stegodyphus mimosarum
GAGAGCTTAATATTTATATGTCTACTTTATTAAACATTTCTTTCAATATAAGTTCTTTAAGTTGCTTTGTTTTTTAAGCTAATACTTTCTCTTTAATTCTACAGACATATAATTTCTTGTTCAATTACTAAGTTCCATTGTTCAAGTCCTGTAACTGCTGTGTCGAGAATTCTGACTAACTCATCAATCGAAATTTTTTCTTTTTCAATAACCTCTCTGTCACTTTCTACAGTAGTAGTATTTTCTGGGGTGAAAATGCGTTTTAGCCCACTGCTTGGCGATGTTTTGAAAATCGCCAATTCGGCGCGTTTCTGCGAAACGTCTTTGCAATTGCAACCTTCCCGACACGCTCCGCGAAAACCTATTGTAAACAAAACATAGAATTCTAAAGCATAAATTAGTATGGAAACTGTTGCCACAAAAAGATAATAAAATAATATGCAAAACAAACATTATGATCATTAAAATATTTGTCAGTTAGGTTTAAATTAATTATTTACATTTTATGTTGTAATACTTACACATTTTATGCCGTTACATAACCTTCCCGACACGCTCCGCGAAAACGTAACCAAAATGGCATCGAAGAAAGAAGGAATTTTTTTTAAAAGGGCATTAAAATTACAAACGATACCATGTACACACCGTTCCGTTTTAACTTAAAAAAAAATCTGCGAATTGCACAATGTAGGCAACGTACACAAATGAACAAAATAAGCTAAAATAACGAAAATAAATTACAAGAAAATGTCGTGTGCACAGCGTTCCTTTTAAACTTAAAAAAAACCTCAGCGAATTGCACAATGTAGGCAACGTACACAAATGAACAAAATAAGATAAAATAACGAAAATAAATTATAAGAAAATGCCATGTGCACAGCGTTCCTTTTAAACTTAAAAAAAAACCTAAGCGAATTGCACAACGTAGGCAACGTACACAAATGAACAAAATAAGCTAAAATAACAAAAATAAATTACAAGAAAATGCCGTGTGCACAGCGTTCCTTTTAAACTTAAAAAAAACCTCAGCGAATTGCACAATGTAGGCAACGTACAAACAGTAAGCCATGTTGGCGGATATACGGAGTTACCCATGTTGGCACGTTTATTGCTCATTCAAAAACAATCGCCGCCAAGCAGTGGGCTAAAGCGCATTCCAACCTTTTCTGGATCTAGAACAACACTACAGATTTATGACTGGGGCATTATCATTGCAATAAATAACTTCTGTTAACTCTTGCCACCCAGTGCGGCCATGCCGGTTCTGGCTTTATGTGACTAAAAAATCAGTTATTCTTAATTTAAATAACACTAAATATAATTGTTCGGCCCATGAGTATCATTAACAAAATCTACTTTTAGCATATGGGAATAAATTTTTGTTAAATCTATCCTCATCAACATTTCAGCGCATTTAACTTAAAACTGTAATTGGATAATACTCATTGCTATTAAAAAATTATTTAAGCATCCCTGCATGAGTCATGACTAAAATTGTCACATGTTGATAAACATGTGGTGATGAAAGCAAAATATAATAAATAATGATTCGCCAGGTTTGTGTCAAGGGTATAAAATATTAGTTAGCTTAAAATCAAGGATGTTTCTATGTAAATGCTTTGGTTTGAGATGTATGCCAAGCAGATACACAGTTGTGAAGTCATATTATTGATCACTCAAATTTATGCTAAAATGATTATTTTTCCAATAATAAGGTATTTTATTTAGTGCCAAAGTGAGAATTGGGACTTTGCATGTTTTATGACTAGGGGAAAAAATCAAATGTGCATATGTAAAGCATACTCCCCCCCCCAAAAAAAAATTGGTTGGCGGTGCCTTTGAGGTTCAGATTTTAGATCAATCCTGATACTAGATGTTCAGATCTCAGATTTTGTACTGTATTTCAATATTAATGGTTGAAGGGTTAAAACCAGCAGTGCAGAGTTGTCTGTTCAATAAACTGACTGGGATATCCAGCTAGCAATCAATATGTGGGAACGTTGTAATAAAATTACTGTTGAGTTCAATTTCTGAATTATTTTAGAGTTAAACAGGCATGCTGATTTCAAAACTGTAGTTTTCTTCCACCACATGTAATTACCTTCTACCACGTTTTTCTCTACACCTTATGTGAATGTGACCACTCTTCACGGCATCCAACATAGATCATAGGAAGCATTACTGCTCTCCCGCTGGCTGACATAAATCCCCTAATTGGTGCCAGATGAATGATGCTGCAGGAAGCCAGGTACAGATGCATACTTGCCTAGACTAGTTCAGTTATGCCCGAGATACTGTAGGGAGATGTTGTGTGCTACTCTAATATAGCAAAGCATACTGTGATATGGAGTCTGAGTTCTTGTTTGCATACAAGGTTAGCAGTGTTTAGTTTTTATTTATACATCAACTGAGACCTTTCTTTATGTCTGCTTCTGCTAGTTTGTGTCAGAAGTGCTTGACCCTCCAAGTGCTATAATTTAGACCTTAAAATTTCAAAGTTCCCCAAAATGTCATATGTAAGTGGTATTTTACAAATTATAATTTCAAAATGATTCTTTTACTCTGTACATGGATTCCTTTTCTTTCTACCAGGATCTCGGAGAAATTTTCACACATAATAAATGAGAAGGTCATCTTTCAATATGGATATTTACATCCATAACCCTGAGAGGATTGACCTCAAATTTTTAATTTCTTTTTTTCTTTTTTAAGTACATATGTGGCAGTTGCACAATTCTCAGTCAAAGGACAAACATCAGTACACCTGTTAAGCAAGCATATTTTAAAATGAAAATTGGAGATCAAATAAACCCAGGCCCCTCACGACATGTACAAGCAATGCATCGATAGTTTACAGATGCAGATGAAGCGAACATGTTCTAAATTTTCATCTTATTTATGATTTGGTGAGAGCTCACACATCACTCAATAAAAACATCAGGATGTAACAAGAAAAACAAATACAAAACAGAGTATCCTAGTTTTCCATAAGCTACATACTCAGTGCTTCTCTCAGTTGAACTCTCATTGCCAGTTTTCAAAGACTACCCTCTCTGGAAATGCAGGAATACAATTCTGGCAAATATCGAATTGAACCCAATGATGGAGATTTTGAAATTAAAGATGATTCCATTTGGAAGAATATGACCAGCATGAGCTGAATGATTTGGCCCAAGATTTGGGATTATCCAAAAAAGCTTCAGTGCTGTTAGCATCAAGACTGTTAAGAGAAAAACTTGCTTGAAAAAGAATCTACTTTCGATCAAGAGACAGTATGTTCTGTAATACTTTGGAAGTGATAATAGGTTGGTTTATTGCCACAACATATATGTTTTAATGGAAGAGCTAGAAACTTCAGTCTATAATGCAAATCAATCACACTGTTCACTGATAACTCAAAGTGCAGCTTGAAGCATGGCCTCCTCCACAATGGAAACTTATTTGGTGCATTTCCAATAGGCCATTCAGTTTGTTGTGAAGAAGCCATATAAAGAGAGTCATTGGTTTGTTGCAATATCACATGCACCAATAAATCATCTGTGGTCCTCATCAAAATGGTCCGCTTCCTACTAAGCCAACAATGTGAATATACCAAGTATCCCTGTTTTTGTGTATGAAGTACAGTAGAGCTCATAAGAAGCACTGGGTGCAGTTGAATTGGCCACCAAGATACAACCAGAAACCTGGTGATTCAAACATTTTACATCAGCCACTTGTCAACAGAAAGAACATTTTTCTACCTCTCCATATAAAACTGGGTCTCCTGAAGATTTGTTAAACTTTTGTCAATTGAATGAGACTGTTTCAAGTATCTCATTTCAGTATTTCCTAGCCAGACATTTGAACAGATAAAGGCTGGTTTTTGATTGTCCACAGATTTGGCAATCCCTTTAAGATGAACACTGCCACAAACTTTCTTGGAAATACATGAACACAGCCTTAAAACGAAATTGTCCAGCAACTTTTGTGTAGCTCCAAAGTGCTTGGTTGCAAAACGAGCATCAAACTGCATTTTTTACATAGCCATTTTCATAACTTCCCAGAAAAATCTTGGTGCAGTAAGTGATGAGCAAGGTGAGTGATTCCACCAAGATTTGAAGGTCATGGAGACAAGGTACCAAGATGGGATGTAAAAATTATGGCTGACTTATGTTGGAGCATCAAAAGAATGTCCACAGATTAAACACTTAAGAAAAATCCAGAAGGGACGATTTTACCTTAATATGCATGTTTACCATTCGATGAAAAAACTTTACTATTTGTATAAAAAAAATTTAACTTGCACTAATTATATTTAGGCTTTGTATGAATAAAACATTTCTTCGTGAAAAATATATTTGATATATGCATATTTTGGATGACTTTTGAGATAAACAGAGGATATCCTGTAGCTTAAAAAGTTGATGATCCAAAAACTGTGGTTATTTTTGGATTCAGAGGCCAAAAATAAATCATAGATCCAAGAAAACGAAACTACTGTTCACTAGGGTTCGTAATAAAACCCTTCAAGAGTGAAAAAAATATCCACAACCTCAAAATTAAAAAAAAACCACCTTCATTTCAAAATACATAAGTATATATATTTTCAAAAATTCCATAACAAAGACACTATTGTGCTGTTTCATTAAAGGCATAAAATTACAAGTAAATACATAGAATGAATTGATATAAACAAAATACATAATTAAACTGAACAAAATTTGTAAAAATAAATGTACGAATTTTAAAAACTCTTTCAACGTATCATTAAATCGCTAGTGAACCCTTGCTTAGAAGTAAAGAACATTTTAACTTCTGTAATACTGAAGTACTTTCAAGAATGAAACAAGCCAAAAATCATTTTACTTCAAAGAAACTGACATACATATGTTAATCTAAAATTTTCATGATTTATTTATTTATTTTTTTTTCATTGAAAATTAACTTTTAATAGATCAGTACGACTGACATGTCTGCAAAACAACCAACAAAACTCTCAAACTTTGCATTTACAGCATCGAACAAAAATTTATCTCAAAATCAAAAAAGGAAACATTCGTTGATAAATTTCATTTATAACTTGACTGAAATTAAATTATCTTTAACAAGAAATGATCATCAATGATATCAAATTAATCATGAAAAACTTAACAGCCATAAAATGGAACCAAGTTACTTTGGCAAGATAAGGTATAACTTTTCTTTAGTAAATATATTACAAAAACATAAATCTGAGAGCTAAGCTGTAGGGCTTCGAAGGCAAATTTTAAAAATTATATATGACGAACTTGCAAAATTAACAAGAACAAAGCAACAACAGAGGAATATAAGGAATTGAGAACTTGACACAAAACAGATTAATTCAAAAGCCACAGCAAGGACAACCACCATACAAAGACAACAGAAAATTTATTATCTAAGTAATGCTTCAATACCAAACATTTTAGGCTATGCCTTCGAAACCCTAAAGAATCTAACACAATAACACATGAAGAATAATTTGTTCAAGCATGTTTTCAATTACTAACACCAAGCCTCTAACATACCTTTGCCATTTTTCTAATTTTTTTTAACATGATTTAGCTTCCTGTTGAGGAATTCACTTCCATAATTCACAAATGCATCAGAGATCTCAAAAACAATCCAGTTTTCTAAGAAACAAGTTACATAGAAACATTCAGGATTTTCAAAATGAAAGTTACATAGTGAAAATAAAATAAACAACAAATCAAATATTATGAATAAATCAAATTCAACACAAAAAAATAAAATCTAGGGATATAAAATGAATTTAAATTAAATATAAAAAATGACAACACAGCATTAAATAAATACTTTAATGAAAATTAAAAAAAATATCGTTGAAGAATATATTTAAATATTTTTATCTCCAATTTACAGAATTGTTTCCCCCAAATTTTTTCTTCTAAAATCATGCATATCATTCATAGTGATTATCAATTATCATTAACATAAGTAATAATGAAAAAAATCATAGTTTACGAGAGAGCACATTAGTTTTTAATTGGAGATATACATTGTAATTCTCCTACAACAAATAAGTTTAAAAATTTTTTTAACTGTATTCAAACGAAGAAATATTTACGACATACCAATTATAAATAGTACACGCAAAATCACTGCTGCTTACGAGATTTAAAGCTATATAAATTTAATAGGTAATCATATTTAAAAAATTACCGAAATGAGCCATCACACCTAACATAAAAGATAAAAACTGACAGCAAAATTACTTGCATAACCCCAGTTTGAGTACTGGTACTCCAAAGGAAAGTTGAAATTTTTTTAACACATGAGAAAAATTTCAAAATCAAATCCCTCAAGTTCAAATAAAGATAAAACAGCTCATGCAAATACACTGATATATTACAATACTTCGTTACTTGAATTAATTCCTCAGAAAAACTTAACCGAATACCCTCTAGGCACATTCGGATCTTCATCTTCGATTATAAAGGTCGCAATCTAAATTATCAAATAATTTTCAGCTAACTTGCAGCGAAAAATATGCAAGGATACATTACATAAAATGTATAAACATCATTTTTTCGATCTAAAAACACCCACTAAAATAAATTACCACAACGTACACAAAGGGCATTGTGTCATTATTCACGATTCCAAACTAATGAAAGAAAATGCGCAGTTATAGACGAATCGATAATGATTTCGTCTATAACTCATTAACTTTTCTTCTAAATCTCATATTGAAGTTAATAACAAAAAAGTAGACAAACACCTCAATTTTAGCTCTCGCTGTAAGGTTCATATTTTCCTATTGTTGAGAGCTACATTCTTTATTCTCGCATCATCAACAATCACAACAAAACAGCTGGTTGGCTATACTCACACATATCGTCACAATGTTTTGACGTGACGACGACCGCAAGAGCCGCAAAGAAATGAGTGAATGAAATCGATGTAATAAATTATTCACTTTACATTTACTTTTAAGTCAAATAAATCATATTTAAAAGAAATACGTTTGAAAATATAACCATCAATATATTGACAATCAATATTAGTTTAAATTTATAGTATGGAAGGGATTGTATAATTTATTGAATTGTAACACCCATACTTCGATTTCAAAATTGCATTAATGGTGATTTACACAGGCACATTTTCTGCTTTTACAAAATTTATTCAGAAGTACTCTAGATTCAACAAAATCCTGCATATATCCTTCTTGCAATGCTACCTACTCTGCTATTATACACAACATTCTACTGCTGCGTCCACTTTAATCAGGACTAACAAAATGAATTACAGTTTTAGGAAAAACAATGCAAAGCTTCCAAAGTGATGGTTGCTTCCGTGATGTTTAAAGAAAGAGTATAAATATTCTAGTTATTACTCTTGCTTTCTTTTTTTATCAAAAAATACATCCACTAAAAGTATTCACTTTAAATGGTCAAGGTTTATTTTATTCATTTATTTGTGTGAGAAAATAGAATGAAGTTATTGTTTTTCACCTTTGTTGGAGCTAAGCGGCAAATTAGTTGTATCTAAGTTATCCTTAAATTTAAAAACTAATTTTTTAATAATTCTTCTTTCGAAATTTACAATTCAGTCTCGAAATTTACAATTAAATGTGAACATATAGTGTAGAAACCAGACATTACAAGCTTTATTTCTCATACGGAATTAATCTCGTATGCCGATTCAAAATAAGTGTATCACTATTTTCTATGGTGAACTAAAACTATGGTTCACCTTACCATAGTTTTTCAAAGTAACTTTCATGACACAAAGGAATAATTAATGGTGAGAAATCTCTATCCTAGTCTATAAACGACATTTTCTAATACATACGACACTACGACATTTTTTAAATAATACATTAATGCTGCATTTAATTTTTTTTTCCAGTTAGTATACATTAATCTGGAGGAAGACTTTTACTCTGGAAATAAAACGTTTAAAGCCAGTTTTTAGTTGTTATAATATCATATTGACTCTGTTATTTAATTCACTTCAGCACACATTATCTTCAAAGGGCATTCATTTTACAAAAACTGTTCAAGCAAGACCGCCTTAATGCAGGGGCTCCCAGCGCAGTCGCTAGTAAGAATTACGAGCATAAATGTCCCCTGTTAATTCGTTTACATTTCATTCTGTGTGTAATTAATTGCTCTAGGCGCCTCAGCACACTCATTTGCTCGGGGCCACATAATGCTGTTAAGGTGGCACTGTTTTTAGACATATTCAATAAATCTGCTTTCAGTACAGCAGGATACTGAAAAGGCATTGTTTTACATCTAATGCCCAAACTTGGCATTCTAATGCACAGTCGGTCATAAAAGTATTTGAACACCGGAACCCATTCAGAAAATATACTTTACAGATGTAGAAGGGAAACAAAACTTCAGATAATCTTGGCTAGATGAGGAAACCAAATGGTCGTTCAAATCCGTTTTGGTTCGACGAGGAAACAAAATGGTTGTTCAAATCAACTTTGGACAACAAGGAAATAAAATGAGCGCTCAAGTCCATTTTAATTAGACGAGGAAACAAAATGGTCGTTCAAATCCATTTCGTTTTGACAAGGAAACAAACAGGTCGTTCAAATCAACTTTGATTCGACAAGGAAACAAAATGGTCGCTTAGGTCCATTTTAAAGAGGCGAGGAAAAAATGGGCTCTTGCAGCACCTCTTTTTTCCATATTTGAATGTTTTACGACACAAAATGTTTTAAGATCATGGGCCAGAAACATCTTTGACTGTTAGTTCAATTCCAATAAAGTGTTATCGCCTCTATATGACCGTTCGGAAACAGCAAGGTTTTTCGCTAATCTCTTCTCACGACCAAACTCATCCTGACATTGGGTAAAGACAAACTTGTAAAGGAAGAAGCTTCAAGAAAAGTCACTAGGGCGATTCCGTTTTCCAAAGATGGGAGGAAAATATTCTTTAGTTTCATTTCATCGTTTTCATGCTGTCTCTAAAAAATTTCCAGAAGAAGCCCTTTTCACCTTTGAACCATTCAAGAATCCGCTATGAAGAAACATTTATCCAGATCATGTTTGTTTCTTTTTCGTCCTAAAATATACAGAATATCAAACACAACCATGTCGCAGAGTATTCTTTATAGGTATCAACATCTTATCTGTTATGTGGAAGCTTTTATTCAGGTGAAGGAGATGTTACATCATCAGCAGCACTCGCTGATCTGAAGCGAAACGCTAACTGCTTATGTAGATAAGGCATTCATTTCGAAAGTAAAAGCGACTGAGAAAACTTTTCTCGGAGGAAATCTGGGACACACACACAAAAAAATTTTTGTTTACAAAATGATGCCTTACTTTTCCAATGGTAACCTATGGGAAAATCAAAAAGTAAGACATGATTTCTTAAGCAAAACTTTTTTTTAATGTGTTTCAGATTTTCTCTGAGAACAATTTTCCCGGTCTGTTTCACTTTACCGTTTTCAATTTCGAAATGAATCGCTTATCTATATAAGCGGTTGTTGCTTCGCTTCAGATCAGCTTGTGCTGTTGAAGATGCAAATATCTTGGATAAAGAGTTCTTCACAGCAGGAGGGATATTTTTGAATCAATTTCCCTTGGAAATGGTTTTGGAATTGTGATAGATAGTGTATATATTTTTATGATTCTTTTGGAAGATGAGATGTTTATGAATGACTACTATATATATTTTGTAACACAACATAGTCCTGCAGTCTGGATTACTTTTCTACATAAATGGAGGTTATTTCTTTTTCACATGGTATGTGTTTGAGGTGTCATGGCTTGTCTATACCTCAACGGTATAGTTTGAAATGGAAACTGAACATGGCCATTCCTTTCTACATCTATTTCCTTTTCAAATCTTTTACTTTTTGAAAGGTTCGATACGATTTCAAGACCAATAGGGAGAGGGTTCAGTCCTATGCCGTCGCGAACCATAAAAATGGGTTGGTGAAAAGTACTTCTGGAAACCGTGGCGATCTACTTTCCCCCCCAAAATGGATTAGGAAATTGGAATGTCTTTGCAAACTTTGGGATTCCTTTTCCAGCTCAATGCCTAAACGGATTGGGAATATGAATATGAAATTATGAAATTCCAGATGTCGGGAGATCCCGTTTCTCAAACCTGAATGGTGGAAACAGACATTGTAAACATTCTCTCACACCTTTCCCAAACCTGAAACAGACATGGCAGACAAATCTTTGAACGATGCTGTTGGAAACAGATCGTGAAAATGTGGGAGATTTTTATTCTCATGACTAAAAAGAACGTGATGAAATCGTGGAAATGCGGGAGATTTTTGTAATTCTAATAAACGGACCCGTTTCTCAAACCTGAAAGAGACATGGTAAACAAATCTTTGAACAATGTTGTTGGAAGCAAAAACTGAGATCTGTAAACACTTCTCAAACTTTAACGGTATGGGAAACTATTCACGTATCTGCTATGAGGAGCCGCATGTAGAATGACAATCCAATTTCCAAAACCACGTCCAAGAGTATTCGTAATCTCTGAAGGGAAACCATTCAAGAATCCGCTATGAGGTCGCCGTTTTCAAAAGAGCCAAAAAGTATATAGAATAGCCATCCATTTTCTCCAGGTGAAGGAGATGTTGCATCTTCAACAGGATTTGCTGATCTGAAGCGAAACGCCAACTGTTTATATAGACAAGCAATTCATTTCGAAAGCGAAAATGGTAAAGTGAATGTGTCTGGGAAAATTTTCTCATAGCATAGAGAAAAAATTTCTAATAAATCAAAAAAAATAACTTTTCATTCATTTAGTGATGTCTTCTAGACGTCATTAAATTAATAATGTTAACATATGAGAAAATGAAAAAGTAAGACATATTTTTTTAAACAAAAAGTTTTTTTTAATATGTATTTCAGATTTTCTCTATGAAAAATTTTCCCAGTCTGTTTCACTTTACCATTTTCACTTTCAAAATTAATCTTATATCTATATAAACGGTAAACGGTTGTCGTTTCGCTTCAGATCGGTTCCTACTGTTGAAGATGCAACATCCTGGATAAAGGGTGTTGATAAATTCCCCATAACATTAACTGTAATGCCGATAGAGGGCGCTTTTTCTGTCTGTTTATGAGTAAGTGAGAGGAGTTTGAGATATGAACCGAGGTATACTGAACCTTCGATGCAAGTTATGCTGTTTATTAAATAATTTTATAGTGTGTTATATCTCTGTTTGTGATGAAAGAGAAGTTTTATTCTTGAATTTTTATTATGGTGCAACACAGCCGGGAAGATTATCGTTTGTTTCAAAATGCAATATAATTTGATGTTCTTCGAATGTGTTTCGATTTCATATAGTGTATGCCGATTGTGTTCGTTCTGAAAAAATGAAAGTTTCTCCTGATTCAATGAATTGGATACTCTACAATTGGATGTGAATTTGGGTAAGATTATTAAATCTTAATCTGCAACAAGGTAAGCTTCACTATTCTTTATTGTTAAATATGAATCTTATATTGCAAATTACTTCTAACTCCTCTTCTTAACGTTCTAAAATCGAAAGAGAAACTTAGTTAAAGAATATCAAGTTAATTTGAAAGAATAGAAATTGATTTCAAAATGGAAATAGCAAAGGCTAAACGAACTGCATTAAGATCTCTTACAACAAGATTAATTTCTAAAATCGAAAGTAAAATATTAGAAAATGAAATAGAAGAAGAAGAGTTGGAAGAACTTTCAGAACAACTAAATTTGAAGTCTAAACAACTAAAAGAAATTGATTCTGAAATCCAAAGTCAAATTACAGATGTTAAAGAAATTGAAACCGAAATTATTAAATGTGATGAGTATCATGAAAAATTGATTAATTGTACATGTAAGTTGAAAGTTGCTATTAATAAATGCAAACCAGTTATACAAAGAACACATCAACAACCTGTTAGTTTGTTAAAATTAGAAAAACAATTTGTTAAATTACCTTCATTATCAATAAGAAGATTTGATGGTGATCCTGCCGATTGGCAAAGATTCTGGGACCAGTTCGAATCTTTGATACACAAAAATGAAGATTTATCTAACGTTGATAAATTTAATTATTTACATTCATACTTAACTGGAATAGCCGCGAATGCAATTAAAGGTATTACGCTGACAAACAACAATTATGACGCAGCTATAGTAACTTTAAAGGAAAGATTTGGGAAAAGAACTTTAGTTATTAATTCTCATTTAACTAAGTTGCTGAATCTAACACCTGTTAGGAAATCATCAGATGTCTCTTTGCTTAGAGAACTGTTAGATACTTGTCAAACAGAAGTTCGTAATTTAGAAGCATTAGGGGTAAATTCAGAAACTTATGGATCTCTATTGTGTAATATACTGATTAAATTACTACCGCAAGATATTGTTCTAGATATTACTAAAAAATGCGAATCAGATGAAGATTGGAAGGTTTCGAGAATAATTAATATTCTAAAAACGGAAGTTGAAAGTAGGGAAAGAACATTATTTCTAATAAAGAACAAGCATTCAAATGAATACGAAACAAAATTCCAAACCCCATCAGGAAGAATTAGTGATACAAATGCAAAGTTACAAAACCGAAACACTTTCGTGAAGATTCAGAACACACCTTCGGCGATGTCATTTAGTACCGCACACACTATATGCATATTCTGTTCTGCGCCACACGATTCGTTTAAATGTAAAATGTCACCACAAAATAAATTAGAAATTTTAAAGAATACTAAACGCTGTTTTAAATGTTTCAGAATGTATCATATTAGTAAAAACTGTTATTCTAACAAACTTTCTTGTTTCAAATGTAAAAGTGGAAGTCATCACAGTTCCATTTGTTTGGGTAATAACCGAAATAATAATTCTGCAAAAATTAATCAAACGAATGAGCCTGAAGATAAATGTAAAAAATCCCTGAACTTAAATTGTAATGCTGAGAATATTCAAATGTCAAATAATTCTAATTCTGAAATTGTCAGTTCAGTTTCACAGTGTAATGCTAGCATGACATGTTCAAAAAATGTTCATTTACAAACATGCAGAGTTGTTGCGAAATCAGAGTTTAACTCTAAAATTGCCAGGATTCTTTTGGATAATGGATCCCAAAAATCTTTCGTAAATGAAAATTTAGCGAATATTCTTAAACTAAAACCTATTCGCTATGAGCTACTTTCTGTTTATTCCTTTGGAATGCAACAAGCAACACAGAAAAAGTATCCAGTTGTAGAATTCGAAATTAAAGCGAGGAATAACGCCCACACATTCAAGATCGAAACACTTGTCATACCATGCATCTCTGGCGCCATAATTTCCCCTCCGAATAAACAAATATCAGAATTTATGACTAATCGTCATTTGGAGCTAGCTGACTCATGCTACGGAAATAAATATTTGGATGTTCAAATCCTTATAGGATCAGATTACATCTGGGAATTTATTTTAGACGAAAAAATCGCAATTAGCAAGCATATAGGCGCAATAAAAACTGTCTTTGGATGGGTAATTACTGGTTCAGAATTTAGAAAAGAGGAAGCTTGTTCACAAAATATTGCCGTTATGAAGAACGCGGTAATAAATAATGACATCAGAACATTTTGGGAATTGGATTCTATTGGTATTTTGACAGAAAGTGAAGAATTGTCTATGAAAGATAAACAAATAATTGATCAATTTGAAAATTCTTTATCCTTTAATAACGGTAGATATCAAACTAAATTGCTTTGGAAATCTAACCCTGATGAATTAAATAATAATTTTCAAATTGCGAAAAGGCGTTTTGAGATTTTAAAAGCTAAATTGGATAAAGATATAGAAGTGCGTGAAGAATACACAAAAATAATTGAAGAACAGCTACAAAATGGAATTGTTGAAGTATATGAGAATAAAGATCTCGAATCAGGTTATTACATGCCCCATAGAGCAGTGATAAGACCAGATAAAGAAACTTCTCGCGTTAGAATTGTTTTCGATGCATCAAGTAAAGGAGAAAATTCTAAATCCTTAAATGATTTGTTAGAAGCTGGACCTAATTTAAATCCTAACATATTAGATGTTATTCTTAAATTTCGAGAACACAATATCGCTTTTTCCGCTGACATAGAAAAGGCATTCCTCATGATAAGTATTGCCGAGGAAGATCGTAAATACTTAAAATTCTTTTGGTTTCAAAATGATAATTGGAAATCGTTCAAAATTATGAACATGACACGTTTACCATTTGGGATTACTACCAGTCCATTCATTCTAGCAGCTACAATAAAACACCATATTAAAAAATACATCACTAAAAAACCCGAAAGTTATGAAATGCTCAATTCATCTTTATATGTTGATGATTTGTATTATGGAGCAAATACAGTAGAAAGGGCGTATCAGCTGTCATCGGATGCAGTAACTATTTTAAAGTACGCGAGTATGAATTTACGTAAATTTAATACAAATTCTAAGAAGTTAAAGGACATGTGGTTAAAAAATGGTTTATCCATGAATGATTCCGCTACACAAGCTAAAATTTTAGGTCTTAATTGGGATACAGAAAACGATTCTATTAGACTAGATTTAAAGTCTTTAGAATCATCTTTAATTAGCTGTGTGTCATATACTAAAAGAACAGTGTTACAAGTTGCAGCTAAAATCTATGATCCTACTGGATTTATATCTCCGTTTGTGATTAGAATTAAAATCCTGCTGCAACAAATTTGGGTAAAAGGTCTTGATTGGGATGAGCAACTTCCAAAAGATATTGAAACTGAATTTCAAAAATGGCTCGCAGAAATAACTCATTTACAAGGGATGTCGATTGACAGAAAATATTTTCAGAATGTTAATAGGCTAAATAGTGACATTTCTTTACATATATTTTGTGACGCAAGTAATAATGCATATGGAAGTGTAGCATATTTTAGATACATAAATAAGTTTGGTGAAATTAAAACAAGTTTCATCTTATCGAAAACTCGAGTAGCTCCTCTTAAAAGCTTAACACTACCCCGGTTAGAATTGATGGGAGCAGTTACTGCAGCAAGAATTGCAAAATATCTAACTAAATTATTTAATCATATTTGTCAACATGTATATTTCTGGACAGACTCACAGATCGTATTACATTGGATCAAAGGATCTTCTAGGAACTGGAAACCCTTTGTCTCCAATAGAGTTGCAGAAATTCAAACCTTGACGAATCCCACTAATTGGAAACACTGTAGCGGTAAAGAAAATCCCGCAGACTTATTAACCAGAGGTTTGAGCGTGAATTATCTGAAGAATTGTTCACTTTGGTGGTATGGTCCAGAATGGTTACAAAATCAGTGTACTAATTGGCCAATTCAACAGAATTTTGACATAGAGAACGATGAACAATTAGAACGCCGTACTAAGATATTTGTTTGTGACGTTATTGTGAAAAAAGATGAACAACTATTAGACATAAGAAAATTTAGTAGCGTGTTGAAATTTCTGAGAATTGTGGCATGGATCAAACGTTTTGTTGCTAAAGCAAGAAAACTATCAGCTAATAGTGGACCATTAAGTGCTTCTGAAATTCAGGATGCTGAAGTATTTTGTGTTCGCAAAGCTCAGATGGATTTCTTCACACCTGAAATTAAGGCACTTCAATCTGGCAAATCAATTTCTCCGAGCTCTAGTATATTCAGCTTGGCACCATTTCTTGATAAAAACCAAATTCTTCGAATTAAAGGAAGACTAGAAGGTACTGAGTATACAGTCGACGAAAAACATCCAGTTCTTCTTCCTAAAGACTCCAGATTTACTGAATTAATTGTAAAAAGAGAACATAACAACGTTCTACATGCAGGGGTGGCTACAACTTTAACAAAAATGCGACAGAAGTTTTGGATTCCTAAAGGCCGCCAATTAGTGAAGAAAGTCATAGGAAGCTGTCTGATATGTCGAAAATATGCAGCAAAACCAGCGAAACAAATGACAGCTCAATTACCCAAAGAGAGGATTACAGAAACACCACCTTTTTACGTTACCGGTGTGGATTTCACGGGTCCTGTTTACATTACATCTGGAAATGGGAGTCAGAAGTCGTACATCGTATTGTTCACGTGCGCCGTTACACGGGCATTACATCTGGAACTTGTTTCCAACATGTCTGCAAACAAATTCATTTTGGCCCTCCGACGTTTCATTTCAAGAAGAGGCAACTGTCGTACCTTTTATTCGGATAATGCGAAAACCTTTAGGTATGCTGCTAAAGATTTGCAATATTTTTACAGTATAATTAAAGGACAAGACTTTCAAAATTTTCTAGCAAATGAAGGCTTTACCTGGAAATTTATCGTTGAACTTGCCCCATGGTGGGGAGGCTTCTACGAGAGTCTTATGAAGAGCATTAAGGAACCTCTGAAAAAGATTTTAGGCAGAGCTCAACTAAATTTTGAAGAATTTATGACTGTGTTGACCGAGGTTGAAAATATTGTGAACAGACGACCTTTGACATATGTTTATAATGACTTGCATGAACCTGAACCGCTTACACCGGCTGATTTTCTGTTGATCGGACATACAATTGAATATCCATGTAATTTTGCTGAAATCCTGAATACTTCTCCAACTAGAGAAGGTCTACTGAAACGAAAACAATATCAAACAACACTTCTAAAACATATCTGGAAAAAATGGAAAAATCAATACCTTCTCAATTTACGAAATGCTCATTTCTTCGATACTCCTGAAAGTAAGAAGAATCTTAACGTTGGTGATATAGTTTTACTTGAGGGAACAACAAAATCTAAGTTCTTGTGGAATTTAGGTCGAATAATTCAAGTGTTTAAAGGACGTGATGGTCTTGTTAGATCATGTATGGTGAAAACTAAAAGAGGGGACTTTAAGAGACCTGTGCAGTTAATATACCCTCTTGAACTATCAGACTGAAAATGAACTGAACTATCAACTTTTATTTAACATTTATAGTCTGTGTTTATCTAAATAATTTTTAGTTAATCACTTGAGTTAATTCTAATAATTTACTGTTTATAATTCAAGTTAATATTTACTTTTTGAGTAACTTTTGAATTTTTATGCTATTAATTGTTTGTTGATTTTATAGCTTTTTTTTTTGCTGCTTATGTTTGCATCAGGTAATGTATCTGATATTGATATGTAAGTAGTTTTCTTACATTTGTTATATTTTTTGTATGCTGATATAGTGATAATTTTGTAAAAATTATCAGGTGGGGAGTGTTGATAAATTCCCCATAACATTAACTGTAATGCCGATAGAGGGCGCTTTTTCTGTTTGTTTATGAGTAAGTGAGAGGAGTTTGAGATATGAACCGAGGTATACTGAACCTTCGATGCAAGTTATGCTGTTTTAATAAATTTTATAGTGTGTTATATCTCTGTTTGTGATGAAAGAGAAGTTTTATTCTTGAATTTTTATTAAAGGGTTCTTTACAGCAGGAAGGATATTTTTGAATAATTTTCCCTTCACAACTTCGACATGGTTTTGGAATTTTATCAATATTGTGTATATTTTTTTGTTTGGTGCCTATTATATTTGTATTGGGTTGGCTATTGTATGTTGGCTTTTGGGTTGGCTATTGTAGGTTGACTATTGGATTTGTATTGGATTGGCTATTGGATTTGTATTGGGTTGGCTATTGGAATTGTATTGGGTTGGCCATTGGAATTGTATTGGATTGGCTCTTATGTTTGTATTGGGTTTAGCTTGTGTTTCGTTTGGCAAAGTGTCCTGTCGTTAATTTCTTTTTATGATGATTCCTTTGGAACCTGGAGCAGATGAGATGTTTATGAAGGATATATATTTTAGGATTCTCCCCGAAAATGTCTTCAGAAAATGGAATGCCTTTCCAACCTTTAAGATTCCTTTTCCAACCCAAAACGGATTGGGAGAGTATGGTGAAATTTCAAATGTCGAAGATTTTTGTGATTCTGATCATGAGCGGTGGTAGGACAAACCAATTACCTCAACGGTATTTCCCCAAAGTGGATTCGGAAACTGGATCAAATCTTTGGGATTCTTTTCCGACCCAATCAAGCGGGAAGAAATATGATTTTTAATTTTGATTTCTCAAAAGAAGTTTGATTAATTTTTGATGATGAAATTCGGGAGATTTTTGTGTCTCATTAATCTGAAACAGAAAAATCTTTTGAATACTTCAACGAAGTTGTTGAAAGTGGAAATCTGTAAGCACTTCTCAAACTTCAACGGTTTCGCAGAAGATAAGAAGTCATATATAAATGATGGGATCCAGTGAAGAAAGCTTGCTTTTTTCAAATCATTCAAGATAATTTGAGCTTTTTTCACTGTTTCAAAACCAATACGGAGAAGGTATGCCGTCGCAAAACCATAAAAATGAGTTGGTGAACCGTGGCGTTGCTCCCCAAATGGATTCGACCCAAAATGGATTGGGAGATGATGAAATTACAGATGTCGGGGGATTTTTGTGATTCTGATCAACGGACCGTTTCTCAAACCATTTATGAATCTGCTATGAGAATCACGATTCCACGTCGAAGCTCTGAAGGGAAACTATTTCACTCCTGTGAGGAGCCGCATTTTGCCAAAAGGATCACAAAATATAGAGAATGACCATCCAAATTCCAAAACCAAGTTAAAGGTCATTTTCTGAAGGGAAACTATTCGCGAATCTGCTCTGACAGCCGCATTTTCCCAAGAGAGTGACAAAATATATAGAATGACAAAGTTCTACGTCCAAGATTATTCTCTACAGGGAAACCATTCACGAAAAGCTATGAGGAGCCACATTTTCTCAAAAGAATCACAAAGTATATAGAATGACAAATTTCCATGTCGAAGAGTATTCTCTGAAGGAAAACCTTTATCGAATCCACTAGAGGTCGCGTTTTCCAAGAGAGATATAAAATATATAGAATAGCCGTCCATTTTATTCAGGTCAAGGAGATGAGAAAAATTTTATCAGTGTGTTTCACTTTACCATTTTCAGTTTCAAAATGAATCGCTTATCCATATAAACAGTTGTTGTTTCGATTTAGATCAGCGCGTGCTGTTGAAGACGCAGCATCCTGGATAAAGAGCTCTTCATAGCAGGTAGGATATTTTTGAATCATTGCTATTGTTTTCCCTTTGAAATGGTTTTGGAATTTTGATACATATTGTATATATTTTTATATTTCTTTTGGAACTGGAGCGAATAAGATGTTTATATATGATATATATTTTACGATTCTGTTCGAAACCTGTATCAAGAATTTATGATAACCGATCCTAAGTTTCCCTTCAAATCTACGGCATGATGATTATTGTGTATATTTATGATTCTTTTGGGAAAATGTGATCAAGATAACTGATTTCTCGTTCGATCCAACATTTCTCTTCAAAATTTTGACATGATAACTACTACGTATATTTATGATTCTTTTGGAAAAATCTGATCAAGACAACCGATTTATCGGTTCTTTCCAGACGTGATGGCCATTACATATGTTTTATGATTCTTTTCGAAAATGTGTCCCGGATTTGCTGTAACCGATTTTCCCTCAAAACGTCGACACTATTGTGCATATTTATGATTCTTTTGGAAAAATGTGCTCCAGATTTATTATAACCGATCCAACGTTTCTCTGCAGAGATGATTTTGATAAACATTATATATATTTTATGATACTTTTCGAAAATGTGGCCCGAATTTATGGCAACTGATCTATCGTTTCTCTTTGGACATGATTATATATTTTATGATTCTTTTCGAAAATGTGGCTTTTAAAACATACATGATGATTGTGAAAGGTTTTCCTTCATCTCCTACATGGTTCTCAAGAATGGAACTTTACGAGTGATGGCTTCAGTAAAAGAATAATTCCATTTCACTTGAATCCAATTAACTCTCCACTTTGCAAAACATGGGAAGACACAAAACGTGTCTTCTTTCTGTAAGTTAATAAGGAGGGTCATTTTGGATTTGGTTGGAAAATATTTTCTGAAGAATTTGAAAATTATACTGAGACACAAAACGTGTCTTTTTGTAAGTTAATATGGAGGGTCATTTTTGGATGAAGCTGGAAAATATTTTCGTAAGACTTTTAAAAATTATCCTGGAAAGACAAAACGTATCTTCTTTCTGTAGGTTAATAAAGAGGGTCATTTTTGGAGTTGGCTGAAAACTATGTTTCTTACCAATCTGAAAAAAATCTGTAGAATATAATATATTAATTATATAATATATATATTATATAACATATATATTATATAATATATATATTATATAATATATGTTCCCTAACTAATACCTTAATACCTTTTAGATTAAGACATGTAGTGTGTCTTTTTTGTATCTTCTCCATTGAAATTTCTACCATATGATTTCCTTCTACATCTGCTCCAACGTTTCGTGAAAAACTCCATGAAATGGGTTTATCAGAGAGAGAGAGAGAAAATTCTTTGAAGCGAAGCGGAATAGTGGAATTCTATCGCTTTGACCGATGCCAGGCTAACACGCACTGATCTGAAGCGTCCTAAAATATGGTAATAAAAATTCCAAAGGTGTCACGGGAAGCACGTCGATGAGTATTCTTGAAGGGAAAGACACACTTTCCTAGGTATGTTTAGATTTATATAATATTTACCATTTAGATTCCAATAGCATGGGATTCATTATAATGTCATACGTTTCGTTCAAAGAATTCTTCATGACATATGCAACAACCTGCATTGACCGCTAAGATATGAAGGGTTTCTTCTAAAGAAAATGAGACAGGATCTTCTCAGAGAAAAAAATCTGAAACACATATTCAAAACAAAAGGGTAACCAAAATGGGAAAGCAGAAATCGGCTGGGAAACAATTTTCTCAGAGCTCAGAGAAAGTATCTGAAATTAAATCTTACCGACTGGGAAAAAATTTCTCAGAGCTCGCAGAAATCTCCGAGTGAGAAGGAAAATATTTTTGGATTTCTCAAAAGAACCTTTTCAGGATTTCTTCAACAGAGTGATTTGAAACGAATAGTGAACACCATTCCATGTCGAAGATGTGTCATCCACATCTTATCTGCTATGACGACCAGGTTGGGGAGATGTTTCATCTTCAACAGCACATGCTGATCTGAAGCGAAACCGGGATTGCTTAAATAGACAAGCGCAAGTTCATTTTAACAAATTTGTTAGGTCTTACCGAGTGCGAAAAATTCCTGAGGGCTTAGAAAAAAATTTTTAACAACTAAAAAGAAAAAAAAACTTTTTGATAATTTAATGATGTCTTCTAGATGTCATTAAATTGACAATGTTAACTTATGGGAAAATGAAAAATTAAGACAATATTTTTTAAACGTTCTTAGCCAGAGATTTTTATCTTAGAAAAATTTTCTCAGCTAGTCAGACTTGACTGTTTCTTTCCCAATCATCTCCGCGTTCTCCATAAAAACATCCCAAATTTGAGTTTAGAGTTCACCTAGAAGAAGCCTTACATCTGGAAAAGCCTTACTACCTTCATGGACGATGTTGTAAAGAATACTTTGAAGTAAAACTGAATGAATAGAAACCATGATGGATTTTAAGAATGATACTGGATGTTGTAAAGAATATTTTTCAATGAAACCTAAATGAAGGAACAGTCATTACATTACCAGACCATGTGAAGGACTAAGCCACTAGGAAAAGGTGAACTACAAATTACGATTCGTTTCAAAACTAATAAAATGGAAATAAATTTCTTTTTCAATGGGAGTAAAAAATTTGGAATGGCCAGTTTTTCTATCACGAGAAATCAATTCATAACGACTCGCTTTTTCCATAGATGTGGTCCCAAAGGTTTGAGAAACGGTCACCAGACTCTAGCGTTTCAGAATCATCCTGGAAAAGCAGTTAGGAATGGCTTATCTAAAGACTCTCGTTAAAACCAATAAAATGGATCCCTTTTCAACATATTAATGGGACGGTCTGAAAGCTTCTAGCTCAAAAAATATCTAATGTCTCTACATCTGGATTAAAAAGAGGGTGAACCACCGGGATCGCCTTTTAGAAGGTCTCGCCTTATTCGTATGGTGAGCAGGGATCCTGGTGAAGCCTTTTTTCATGTCCATCCAAAAAATACCTAATGTCTCTACAACCTGATGATAAACATGAAGGGTGGGACCTCAAAGATGTGATTGGAATCTATAAACACTTCTAGAGTCTCAACTGAACAGGAAATCCTCTCGAGGTGTCAACTGAATATGGGTTGTACCTTTTTTAAACTTCAACGGCAAAAAATCTTTGAACAGTGCTGTTGAAATGCGGGTGTGATTTTTATTCTTATCTCTAAAAAGAAAGATCTTATAAGCCCATGCCTTCATGGTCAACACACTCGACCGAGTAGTTCCGGCTTCCAAAAAATACCTAATATCTCTACACCCGAACAAAAAAGGTGACGGATCACCGGGATTACCCTTTAAAAGATCTCACCCATGCCTTAGTGGTCGACCGAGAGGTCTCCTGCTTTCAAAAAATACCTAATGTCTCCAGAACCTGATGATGGACCAGCAGATGTATGGGATATTCCCGTTTGTCAAACCTGAACGATGGAAACAAATCTTTTGAATACCTCAACGGAAATCTTCAACGGCATGGTTTGAAGTAAAAACGGAACACACTTGCCAAGTTTACTAACGTGTTTCGATGTACGAAATGAGATGAAGAAGGAAAATATTTAAAAATTTTATAAAACATTTTTGTGTGAATAAAATTTCGATTAGGTGAAACACAAAGGAATAGAAGGACCCTTTCCAGACTTCTTCAATAGCGAGTGATTTGAAACGAAACTTGGATTGCCTAAAAAGATAACGGAAAGCCAATTCCAGAAAAATTTCACGTTGGCTGGAAAATGTTTCCCGGAGAAAATCTGAAACACATATTTAAAGAAAAACCTTTGTTAATTTAATGTCTTCTAAAGATTATTAAATTAACTATATGACCTTGACCAATTACCTAACCTGTGACCTTGACCTATATCTATGACCTTGAATATGTTAAAACATGTTTGTAAACATATTCAAGGTCACCCAGTTAATTTAATGATATCCAGATGACATTAAATTAACAAAAAGTTTTTTTTTAATATGTGTTTCAGATTTTATGAGAAAATTTTTCACAGTCTGTTTCACTTTATCCTTTTCACTTGCAAAATAAATCGCTTGTCTATATAAATGGTTTTTTCGCTTCAAAGTGCTGTTGAAGATGTAACACAACATAGTCCTTCAGTCTGGATTATTTTTCTACGTAAATGGAGGCTATTTCCTATTCACATGGCACGGTTTGAGGTGTCATGATCTGTCAATACCTCAATGGTATGGTTTGAAATCGAAATTGAACATGACCATTCGTTTTACGTCTATTTCCTTTTAAAATCTTTTGCTTTTGATAGGTTTCTATACAATTTCGAAAGCAATAGAAAAACTGTTCAGTCCTATGCCGTTCCGAACCATAAACATGGGTTAGTGAAGCGTGGCGTTTCCCTTCCAAAGGGGATTGGATCCGATCAAAAACGGATTGGGGAGATGTCAGGAAATTCTGATAAACGATTGAAACAGAAATGACAAACAATTCTTTTGAATACCTCAACGGTCCTCCCCGAAACATTTCTTCAGACCTTTGGGATTCCTTTTCCAACCCAAAAAGGACACTGATGATGAAACTTCAGATTCTAATCAACCCCGTTTCTCAAATCAAACAAATCATTTGATCCCCGAAACATTTCTTCAGAAAATGGAATGCCTTTCTAACCCAAATCCATCGGGGGAATATAAATTTTTAATTCTGATGACTTAAAAGAATGACCTGATGATGAAAAAAATACCCACCCCGAACTAAAAAGGTTCGTGGTCAGCCCGGCGTTCAACTAATATCTGAGCAACCTGATGATCCCTTTTCTCAAACCTGAACGGTGGATCCTCAGCGGAAACAATTCTCAAGTCTTAAACGATAAGTGGGAACGAATCTTTGAACACTTCTCGAGTGAGATGAAGAATTCTTTCTCGAACCTCAACGGTAGCAAACCTCAACGATGTTGTTGGAAACATGTCGATAGGGCTTGAAACGAATCTCCGAACGAAAGTGACCGAGTGAGATGAAGAAGGAAAATATTTTTGGGGCAAAAGAATAGAAGAAAAACGGTAACATACGCTCTCCAGGACTTCTTCAGCAGCACAGACAGATTTATTACCAATAGTCAACACAATTCCATGTCGAAGAGTATTCTTTACAGGGATCCGCTATGAGGCCATGATTGTTTTTAATTCATCAAATATTATAGAATAGCCATCAGAATTTCCAACGAGCCTGCGGAAGAGTATTACTTATAGGGATTATTCACATCTTATCTGCTGTGACAAAGCTCTTATCCAGATTAGGGAGATGTTGCATCTTCAACAACACGCGCTGATCTGAAGCGAAACTCCAACTGTTTATATAGATAAGCAATTCATTTCGAAAGCGAAAATGGTAAAGTGAAAGCGACTGTTAAAATTTTCTTAGACAAAATCTAAAAAACATATTTAAAAAATTTTTTGTTTAAAAAATGATGTCTTACTTTTCAATTTTAACCTATGGGAGAATGAAAAAGGGAGACATAATTTTTTAAACAGAAAGTTTTTTATTTTTATTTTTTATTTTATTTTATATATGTTTTTAATTCTTAGCCAGAGATTTTTATTTGAGAAAAATTTTCTTACCCAATCTGACTGGTGTATAAAAGCATTCCAACTTTCAGTTTAGAGTTCAGAAAGCTACGTGCTCTTGTAGATGCCTTACACCTCGATAAGCCTTCCTATCTTCTATCTTCATGCATGATGTTACAAAGATGAATTAAAACTGAATGGATAGAAACGATGATGGATTTTAAGAATTATGCACGATGTTGTAAATAATATTTTTCAATTAAATCAGAATGGAGGATTGAAAAACAGACTTCGGAATCTCCGGTTTACCCCTATATATACCCCTATAGAGAATACATCCCGGATTCTTCATAGCAGGTAAGGTATTTCTATTGTTTTCCCTTCAAAATGGTTTTGGAATTGAATATATTTTTATGATTCTTTAGGAAGATGAGATATTTATGAATGACTACTACATATTTTACCACTCTTTTCGAAACCTAGATTATTATAACCGATCCCTTCAAAACTTCTACATTTTGACTATTCTCTATTTTATGATTCTTTTCGAAAATGTAGCCCATCGTTTCTCTTCAGATATGACCATTATATGGTTTGATCCTTTTTGAAAATGTTTCTCGAATTTATAACCGATCCATCGTTTCTCTTTAAAACATCAACATGATAAGTGTTGTATTTAATTTATGATTCTTTTTGAAAACGTGGATAGTTGAAAAATTTTTCTCAGAGTCTCTGTCAAATATGTCAAAATATGTTTGTAAACCTGTTGTCTTCGAACAAAAAGAAGGAAGCGTTAATTTAATGATAACAAAAAGCATTACATATTATATAACATATATGTATATACATCCAGGTATTATATATATTATTTAATATAACATATGGCATATATATACGTATATTATAACATAATATAATATAATATACGTATATATATGCTAGAGATTTTCTCTCAGAAAATTTTTCCAGCCGACTTGAAATTTTTTATACTCAATCCGAGTTTTGCTTTAAATCCCTCTGTGCTGGATCCCGGATGTGCGTCTATCCTGGATGGATGTCTGAGAAGATTTTTTCTAGCCGACTTCAAATTTGTTTAGACTCAACCTGTAGCATTCATTATTTTAATTAACCAAATTATTTTGAGTTTGAACTTTCCTATCGTTATCTCAAAGTTTCAGTTGCTGCCCGAATTTAGCGCGAGCGAGACATTTATGCAAATCCCATATATCTGATAGCAGTTTAAAAGGCAGGAGTTAACGAGGAGGAAAAACAGAATCTTGGATTTATCGCCGTAAGGCTGTGCGCGCAAAGATTTGCTCT
Source organism: Stegodyphus mimosarum (assembly GCA_000611955.2). Taxonomy (NCBI): domain Eukaryota; kingdom Metazoa; phylum Arthropoda; class Arachnida; order Araneae; family Eresidae; genus Stegodyphus; species Stegodyphus mimosarum. Next base: position 303,020 of record KK115741.1, read on the forward strand.
GTCTACTGAAAGTTCGCCTGAATAGGCAAATTGCAGTTACTAGTGTTTGCTAGTGAAATTCGCATTATTGCATTTCACTAAGAGCTAGGCTTCCCTCGCCGTCCTACTTAAAGTTAAGTTTAGGTATTTGAATTGTTCACACACTTTAATTTCATATTATTTTAGTTCAGCCCAAGTAGTGGCTTACTCTCAAGTTGGAGAGTTGTAATTATTTGAATTAAAGGGTCACTTTAAACCTTCCTTCTGACTTTGTAGTTCTTTAACACTAAAAGGACATAGCCTAGATTTGCTCACTGTCCTCCACATAGGGTTTCACAGCTTATGCTCACAAGGAAAGTCAAGAGATTGAAGGAGAAACCTTATATTGGCGCCCGAACAGCTAAAATGATGGAAGGAAGTTTGGATATGCCAAGCACATCCAAAAATACAGCTGCAATGCCTGATGGATTTGGATTCATAGTGGAAACCATAGAGCAACCATGAAGCCGGCAGTAGTTTTTGATGCCAGAGGACCTGTGAACACATTCCTGAAAAAATTAGAAGCGCATTTTTTGCTGTATCCAGTTCCGGAACATCAGAAGGTTATATTAGCTACAGGAGCATTGAGGGGCCAAGCATCGAACTGGTATAAGTGCATCGGAAAATATCTGCTGGGAGAACCAGGAACGCCGACTTACGAAAATTTCAAACTAGCAATTTTGAGAGCGTTTTCTGTGGTTAAAGACCGTGCCAAACTCGAAGCTGAATTGTTTAGCAAGTATCAACAGCGGGTGGACGAAATATCGGAATTTATTTTGATAAAAATACAAGTCTTTAAATTATTGTATGGTACGAGGCCGGACCCGGAGATTATCCAGATAATCCTGCCCAGATTGTTACCATCTATACGAGATTTCATGGAGCTAAGAAATCCCGTGACGCTGGACAAGCTGTTTGAACTCGCCGTGCAATTCGAGAGCCGGCGAGCGGCCGAAAATCAACGAAGGCAACCGTATGAGCAGCGGCCGCAGGGGAACCAGAATGCCGAAGGAAGAAACAGACGATGGCCGAGAACTACCGGTACCAGTCAAAATGCGAGCGGTCAACAGGGCCAAGTACAGCGCCAACAAAATAATCCCAACTACGGAAGAAAATCATTCACCCCAGACAGAAGCCGGCAACAGAAGAAAACAGCCGCAAAGCATTTTAACTCCTAAGGAATATTGCGGGGAAGGGGGTGCAATATTCCGAGGAGAAGAAAAATCCCTCTGAAGTATATCTCCATACGGTCATGGTGAGAAATATTGAATTACCGAGACTACAGTTACTAATTAACAACGTACCCGCTACAGCTCTTTTAGATTCCGGCGCTCAAGGAAGTTGTTTAGCAGAAGACTTTTTTAAAAAGCACTTTCATAGATATCGTCTGCATAGCGTGGAGGGAATGAAGGTGGTAGCAGCCCAAGGAAAAACGAGTCAATGCATGGGAAAATTCGAGCTGGACATCAAAATCGGCGAAGAACAAAAAAAATTATGTTTCTTGTAGTGAAGAACCTCCAAGCATCAGTTATTTTAGGAACCGATTTCTTTTCAGCTGTGGATGCGAAAATCGATTTTGAAAACTCAACCTTGCAAGTAACCATGGACCCAGTGAAAAAGAAATCAACACCTCCCCCTGAAGTGGATTTAAATCATCTAACACCCGAAGAACAGGACAAGTTTCGGGAATTGGTAAGTTATTTCGCTGATTTATTTGATGATATTCCTGGATTCACACGGATCGTAGCACACGAAATTAAATTAACTACGGATGAACCTATACGTCAGCGTCCTTACAAGTACGACAAAGTTAAGGAAAAAATAATAAAATACCGTATTGATGAACTGTTAAGAAACAAAATAATAACTCCTATTTCGAGTGTATATGCGAGTCCGGTCGTTTTGTGTAAAAAAATAATGATTTGCCGTTAACTGATCCATTAAGGTACAGGTTCGCTATTGACTATACAAAGCTTAATAGTATAACAAAATATCCTACTTACCCACTCCCGGTAATTGATGAAATTCTTAGAAGTATTAAATCAACAAAATACGTAACCACGCTAGATTTGATATCAGGATATTTTCAGATAAGCATAAAGCCGGAAGATGTTCACAAAACAGTATTCATAACAAAATACGGTACATATGGCTTTTTGCGTATGCCTTTTGGATTGTCGGGAGCCCCGGCCACGTTTCAGAGGTGCATGGACAAAATTTTAAGGCCGGTAATAGGAAAAAGTACATTTATTTATCTTGACGATATAATTGTTACTTCAGAGTCGCTGGAAGAACATATTAAAGACCTTCGAGAAGTCTTTACTCTTTTGAAAGATGCAGGACTTAAAGTGAACATTAAGAAATGTAAATTCGCGGCAAAAGAACTCAAATATTTAGGGTACAAAATTTCTCAAAGGGGGAT
>KK115741.1:306330-320995 GCA_000611955.2 Stegodyphus mimosarum
TCAGTAAAAGGCACGATTTTTTTTAGTTTTTGGGGACTTTTTCAAAAAAGGTTGTGAGTTGATATCTCAAAAGCGCTCTTCAAAAAATCGTTGCAGATTCGTTTTTGAGCAAATATATTTTAAGATATGGATGTCCAGCGAGGGTGATTATCGATAATGGGCCCCAGTTTGTAAGCAGTACATTTAAAATGATGTGTGACAAGTTGGGCATTAAGCATACGAAAATGGTACCCTACCGCCCACAATCAAATATAGCGGAATGGGTAAATAAAAATATTGTAAAATTGATTAGAAATTATGTGCAAAAGCACCATTCTAACTGGGATGACTGCGTCGAAGAATTTGCATTCGCCCTCAGAACGGCTAAGCACGAGACAACGAAGAAATCCCCCGCCGAATTGTTTTGGGCAGGAAGATAATGACCCCCTTAGACAAATTATTTTATGTGAAAGATAGAGCGCCGGAATTTCAAATTGGTGAAATAGAAAAAATGTTAAAAGAAACAGAAAAGTGCTCCCGGGAAGCGCAGAAGAAACAGAAGCAATATTATGATTCAAAAAGAAGAACCATAGAATATAAAGTATGGGAGGAGGTGTTGAAACAGGCGCATGCACTTTCATGGGCAGCAAAAGATTCGGTCGCAAAATTTTGCCCAAGATGGCATGGGCCTTTTCAGATAATCAAAATAATTGAATGCCCTGCATATTTAAAGAATGAGAAGGGAGAAGACACTGTGGCAAATTTCGACCAACTAAAACGTTATTATCGAAGAGCTAATAATAATATCTTAAAAGACTTTTTACAGGGTCCAGCCTCACAGAATTTTTCTAAGATTCAAGAGCCCCAACCAGGTCCCTCAACAACAAAGAACCCAGTTTGAAAAGGAGGTTACCAGAAGAGAGGAAGCCGCAGCCGAAGAAAAGACCACCCCAGAAAGAAAAACGGAAAAACGCTAAGCAACAGTCTCAGCGACCAAAGCGTTTGAGGAAGAAACCTCCAAATGAAAATACTACGGAAACTCCACCACTACGGAGGGAACCGAACATCGAGAAGCGAGCCGCCGAAGGTGCCAATCCACAACGAAGGAGCCTACGAGTGCGGGAGCAGGAACGAGCCAGTCTGGAGAGGGAGCGGGGAATCCAGCAGAAACGGAAAGCGCCACCCACCATTCGTCCCAACAAGGTATTTCTGGAGGAAAGGAGATCGACCAAACGAAAGGCGGCCCCAGAGTTTCAATCTAGGAGTACCAAACAACGAATAGCCCAAGCTACAGTATATCCAACCTTTCAAGAATGGACAAAAAAACGCCTAACAGACTGGCAGAAAGATAAGTAGATTCTTTATTTTCTTTTTAAATTCACACAGTTATGTTTCTGATTTAAGTGCAAGTTGCAGATTTAAAAGGGAAGTTACCCGAGTCAAAGGCCGGTTATCGGGTTGCCGAAAGCGTAAAGGACACGCTTGAAGGAACAAGTTAAACATGCAGCGGAAGAAATTCGAGTTTTCAGTTGAGAAACTGTGAGACTATTCGTGAAATGTTCTTTGTAATCCAGAACATGGAATTCATCGATTTTAGTCAAAAGACTCTCTGTAAATAGGAAATTGAATTGTGTTAATTAAAAGCAACTAGTACGTAAGTTGTAAAGTTGTATAGCAAAACTGTTGTATTATATTTCTATGTATAAATAATGAATGTATTTAATGTAAAAGTGTTTTCTATGTAATGCATGATTTGTTGTAAGCCTTAAGCACTGGTTTGTGAATATCGAATATTTTGGAAAAGCGTAAAGGATATGCAAGTTAAAATTAAAATGTAATGTAAAAGCGTAAAGCGCGCTAAATTAGAAATTGAATATATAAGTGTTATTTAACGCAATGAGCATTTAAACAAAATTTGAATTGAAGACTGAAAGAATGAATTATATGCATGAAATGCAATTGAAAATGTTTGAATGTTCTATGTAGTGTTCTCTGGTTTCACACAAAAGTTTAAAGTTCATTTTATGTTAGAACCTCAGGGCATTTCAGATTTGTTTTAGGGGGGGTCCGAGGTCTTGAAAGTCGAAGAATTAACCCCAATAGAATTGAAGTCAGGTGGTAGTTGTGAACACTTGACAAAGTAAAACTGCGTGTTTTTCACAAACACCACATTTGGCCAGAGAACAATGGGGAAGTTTTAAAAATGAATGAGTGTAAAATGAATGCTTTCGGCGAAAAGCGCTAATAGAAATTAAAAAACGCGAATACCTAAAGCACGAATAAAAGTCGTTACGGAAAGCATCAGAGGAAGGGAATGTTGTACTTTTCAGGTGAAATGTACTTATAATATGAAATTAAGATTATTCCAGACTGGAAGGAACCAGACTAATGTCAGTCAAGTCAAATCCCTGATGGATCTTTTTGATGTGAAGAAGAAAAAGGATGAAAAATTATTCTATGTTAAAATATCTAAGACACAAACAGAGATTTAAACTAAATTTAAAACTTACAATTGTAAAGGACGGTGAATAGGAAGGAAAATTTAGATTTAGAATTTAGCATCTTCACTAAGAGCCGATTTCAGGCTAGTTAGTTTCAGACTACTAAATTCTGGGAGCAATTATGTAGCATTCATTATTTTAATTAACCAAATTATTATGAGTTTGAACTTTCCTATCGTTATCTCAAAGTTTCAGTTGCTGCCCGAATTTAGCGCGAGCGAGATATTTACGAAAATCGCATATATCTGATAGCAGTTTAAAAGGCAGGAGTTAACGAGGAGGAAAAACCGCCTTCGATCGGGTGTGGCTGGATGCCCTCATATACAAACTACACCACCTGGGTTTTCCAGGCCACATCGCTAACATTATTCATTACCTAACTGGTCTAAATTTAAGTCATTACTAAATTTACGTCATTACCTAACTGGTAGACACTTCGTTGTTCACGTTTCTGGAACACTCTCATCCCCCCGTGCTATTCTCGCAGGGGTCCCCCAGGGGTCCCTTTTGGGCCCCACTTTATTCAACCTCTACGTGAACGACATCCCCACTACAGACAACACTACATTCGCAATGCATGCTGATGACACTGCGATCCTGACTCAAATTGCATTTGTTGGTTCAGCAATCCAACGATTACAAAATCACATACAATTACTTGAGACTTGGCTGACCAAATGGAAGGTCAAAATCAACGTGGACAAGACCACAGCAATTTTGTTCACCAAAAAGAAAAATTTCCAAATCAGCTGAAACTCTATGGAGAGACCATCCCCTGAGCCAAGCAAGTCCTTTATTTGGGGGTGATCCTCAGTAAAAGATTCTCATGGAACCCACATATTACACGTTGTTTGAAAACGTTTCGAGCACGTAAAGCATCACTTAACCCCTTAATTGCTCGAAACAGTGTTTTATCTATAGATAATAAGTTAAAATCATGTTGCGTTCTATTTTTTGTTATGCATGCCCAGTATGGGCGTATTCTAATAAGTCCATTCGATCAAAACTCCAGACAGCTCAGAACTGTGTTCTGAGACAGATTGTATGGGCCCCATGGTACATTAGTAATGCTAAAATTCATGAAGAATTAAAAATTGAATTGGTCAGGTCGTTCTGTGTTCGCCTGGCCAGACGTTTTTTCGATGGATTATATAATTTAAATAATCCCTCCATCACCTTGTATAGTTATGATATATAAGACGATAATAATTTCCATCGCCCCATGGCGATACTCAACGATTGTATACCATAATTCGATCTCCTCTGTATTTAGTGTGCCTCTTTGTATCTGCTGCTCTCTCTCTCCTGTGTTTCTATAGATGAACTATTGTATTCAATTGTCTTTTGTAACCTTTATACCTCTATTTTGTCACACCAAAAGTGCGCACTTTTCCTTGCTTAATTCTGCATTTTATTTCAGAACCACCAGCTCGTTCGGCTTTCTGCACATTTAATTAGAGAATAGAGACTTTAATTTGTAAATATTGTATATATCTTCTTTTATTTTCTACTCTAGTGAGCATCTGCTCCATTTAAGATTATCATAAAAAACTATTATTAATTTAATGTAAGCTATTTTTTGTATACATATTGTTAGAAACCTACTAATGATATTCGATGAGGGGTAGAGCCTTCGGCCCAGGCACCCTGGTGCCAGCACCATGAGACTCGAGGAGGAAAAACAGAGTCTTGGATTTATCGCCGTAATGCTGTGCGCGCAAAGATTTCCTCTGTCTATTGAAAGTTCGCCTGAATAGGCAAATTGCAATTACTAGTGTTTGCTAGTGAAATTCGCATTATTGCATTTCACTAACAGTTAGGCTTCCCTCGCCGTCCTACTTAAAGTTAAGTTTAGGTATTTGAATTGTTCACACACTTTATTTCATATTATTTTAGTTCAGCCCAAGTAGCGGCTTACACTCAAGTTAGAGAGTTGTAATTATTTGAATTAAAGAATCACTTTAAACCCTCCTTCTGACTTTGTAGTTCTTCAACACTAAAAGGACATAGCCTAGATTTGCTCACTGTCCTCCACATAGGGTTTCACAGCTTATGCTCACAAGGAAAGTCAAGAGATTGAAGGAGAAACCTTATAAACCCGAGTTTTGTTTCAAATCACTCTGTCCTGGAAAGGATCCTGGATGTGTACGGATCCTGAATGGATCTGTGTCTCGATTCTCGATGAATCCATTTTCTCTGAGAAAATTTTTTTCAGCCGACTTAAAATTTTTTAGACCGAGTGAGATGAAGAAGGAAAATCTTTTTTGGGTTAACGCAAAAGAATAGTTCAAAATCACTCTGTGCTGGAAAGGATCCTCGAAGGATCTGTGTCTGGATCTCTGAGAAAAGTTTTCAAACCGACTTGAAATTTATTTTAAACCGAGTGAGAAGGAAAATATTTTTTGTTCCTTTCAAAAATACAGTGAACAAATCTCCACCTACGGTGTTTTTTTAAACTCATTTGATAGCCATTTTTATTCAAGAAACGAAATGACGATCGGATTTCATCGGCTACCAGTGGAGACAGATGGTTTTCAGGCCGTCGCGAAAGGGTTCTTCGATACCGTCCTCCTCCCTAAAACGTTTCTTCAGAAAATAGAATGCCTTTGAAATTCCTTATTATCTTGAATGGATGAATCAGTCTGTAAACTCTGAAATTCTTAAATTATTCTAACGTCATGAGATTTTTATGTTATTCTATTAGCCGGTTAAATATCATTTGTTCCCCCAAACCCTTAGTATTCGAAATAGATAGTTTCCGAACAAAAAGGTTGAAGTAGAAGAGAAGAAGAAAACATACCGGGTGATCAAAAAGTCAGTATAAATTTGAAAACTTAATAAATCACGGAATAATGTAGATAGAGAGGTAAAAATTGACACACATACTTAGAATGACATGGGGTTTTATTAGAAAAGCAATAATTAGAAAAACAATAATCTAATCAGAAAAGCAATAATTAGCATTACAAATTAAGACAAAGCAAAGATGATGTTCTTTACAGGAAATGCTCAATATGTTCAACATCATTCCTCAACAATAGCTGTAGTCGAGGAATAATGTTGCGAACAGCACTGTAAAGCATGTCCGGAGTTATGGTGAGGCATTGGCGTCGGATGTTGTCTTTCAGCATCCCTTGAGATGTCGGTCGATCACGATACACTTGCGACTTCAGGTAACCCCAAAGCCAATAATCGCACGGACTGAGATCTGGGGACCTGGGAGGCCAAGCGTGACGAAAGTGGCGGCTGAGCACACGATCATCACCAAACGACGTTCGCAAGAGATCTTTCACGCGTCTAGCAATATGGGGTGGAGCGCCATCCTGCATAAAAATCGTACGTTCCAGCAGGTGTTTATCAGCCAGGCTGGGACGATACGATTCTGTAACATATCGGCGTACCTCTCACCCGTCACGGTAGCAGTTACAAAACCAGAATCACGCATTTCCTCGAAGAAAAAAGGCCCGACAACAGTAGATGTGGTAAATCCAACCCATACCGTGACTTTCCTCGTCGTGCAATGGAGTTTCCACGACAGTTCTAGGATTTTCGGTAGCCCAAATTCTGCAGTTGTGGGCATTGACAGACCCTTGGAGCGTGAAATGAGCTTCATCAGTCCACAACAGGTTACTCAACCAATCGTCATCTTCCGCCATCTTTTGAAACGCCCACACCGCAACAGCTTCACTAAAAGCTTCACTAAATACACTAATACAGCTTCACTAAAAACGCCTTTTCAGGTAACGTCAACATGCTGCGACTGCTGGTGCATCTGATTCTATCTCTCATTACAGCTCCTTTTATACACGATTTTCATGCGCAGTCACTGACGTTTTGCTGTCCAGCGCCATCTGTCGGACATTTTTTGAACTTTTTTTGGTTCAAATAAAACCCCATGTCATTCTAAGTATGTGTGTCAATTTTTACCTCTCTATCTACATTATTCCGTGATTTATTAAGTTTTCAAATTTATACTGACTTTTTGATCACCCTGTATTACGAAGCAACAAGGTACAAAAAATAAAGAAGCATCTTAGAAACTATACAGCGATAAATTAAAATTAAAATTATCCTCCTAAGAAGATTTTGCCGATATTTTCCCAATATTCAAAGAGCCTAAAATTTTTAATTTACTTTAAAATATATCTACATTAGCACAGGAAATTAAAGAAAGGCAGAATACCCATCAAAAATTAATTCTTGCCTTCAGAGCACCAGAACTTATACTGCAATTCGCAAAAGCCGGCTAAGCAGTATCAGCCGAGCGGATAAAGCCATCAAGTTATAGATTTCCAGATCGGTGGAAGTTCGAGCCTCGCTCGTACTTTTTGTTTACTGAACGCAATTCTTGGGCAGGCCATTATGGGTATTCTGCGTTTCTTTAATGTTTGTTGTTGCTGCTCCTGCTCACTTGTCTGACAGAGTCGGCCAAAGCCCAGAATTCTCGTGTCAAGGAGCGCTAGATTACGTCTGTCATTGGCAATAGCCTTGAGCACTTAACAGGTAACAGTACGATTTGGCTCAGTTCCGCCCACAATTTTGATGGCGAGCACCCCGGAAGGACGGGTCCCAGGATTTCCCGGACCCCTCTCCCCTTCCACCAAACCACATGAGAGGACTTTCGGCTAGCCGCATATTTAAAGTACCGTAATGCCGCATCGACACTATACATTTACAAGCATCCACGCCTTCTCCGGGATTCGAACCCGACCCCTTCGGGCACGGCAGTCAGCGACGGTAACCACTATACCTGTTGGGCGGCGCGTTTTTTAAATTTCCTATACTAATGTAGATATATTTTGAAGCAAATTAAAAATTTTAGAATCTTTGAATATCGGGAAAATATTCGCCAAATCTTCTGAGGACGATATTTTTAATTTTAATTTATCGCTGTTTAATGGATAAGATGCTTCTTTATTTTTTGTATCTTGTTGTTTCGTAAGATATGAGCGAAAATTGTAGTCTAATTGCCGAAATCCAGCGAAATCTCGTTATATGGGATAGTCGATTTAAGGGCTACAAAAATACAGATAGAATGCGCTTGGATGATGATTTCAGATCGTGTTGATCGAAATAGTAAGTAATTTCTTTTTCCATTTAACACTATTTCTGTGTTTAGATTTTGAATCTGGAGAATTAAAATACTCATATCAATGATGTCAGATAAATATCTAATTGTATTATAAAATTAGCATTGGAATTAAAAGTAGTTAAAGCAAAAGAATAGACAAAAGCATTAATGTAATATTTTTCTTTCATATAAATTTTTCTCATCATAAAAAAGGTACTGTTTATTACCTCAAATAAAATGAATCGCATCAACTTTATAAACTCGCTTATCATTTGAAATGAAAATACTGATGATAATAATTGAATAACAACAATAAAAGATAATAATGAAACATTGCACACGATTGCACGATTCGGCCGAATTGCACGAATTTTCCCAGTCCAGTGCCATTTCTGCCCAGTCCAGTGCCAGTTTATGTCCAGTCGTGCCCAACATGCCAATTCAATAATTATGTTAATTTCCGTCCGGCCGAGTTCCTAAATAGAGTTAAATCAGAATTCCCAAATCAAATAATAGGCATCGATTAATTGGGATCTTATCCTAGAAGCAAAGTTAACAAAAGTCGATATCTTTCAGTTGTAGTGGACCATTTTAGCAAATGGTTAGAGTTGATTCCGTTAAAACGCGCGTCTTCAAAAATTGTAGTAGATTCAATTCTAAATAACTATATTTTAAAGTACGGGGCGCCCCTAAAAGTTATTTTCGACAATGGTCCCCAATTTGTTAGTAATATTTTTGAGGAAATGTGTGCAAAACTGGGCATACGTCCAAAGAATATGTACTGTTAAGAAGGAAAACTTCGCAGAAGCAGAAGTGGCTCCCTTCCAACGAAAAGGGAAACAACTGAGCATGCGTGAAATATCTGGCGCCAAAAAGCGCCAAAGCTCGAAGCTGAATGTTGAAGTTGGTTTGGTCAGGTTCGACCGTTACGTTTAGCAAGAGTTTAAACAAAGAATAGGTTCTTTGGTTTCAAGTAGCGATATGGACAATGGAAGTTCAACAGCCAATGAAAGTGAAACTTCACCTAATATTTCATCATTTCCGAGTTTAAATTATCGCGACAAGTCAAAGAATGATTCATCTTAACCCGTGTTCCTCAATTTCCTATACACGTCGCGGAGGGGGAAAATGTCGGAGGTACCAAAGAACCGGCATATCACAGAGGGAAGTTCTCACCAACACATTCCGTCGCCAAATCCCTTGGCGAATGTTCCCTTTTCTTTGTAGCGGCGTTGCAGACAAAGTGGTTTACATTACGTCTACGGAGCCTTTCCTTCTTTACATAGAGGTTCTTTGATACGTCCCCTAAAGATGGTCCCGTATCGTCCGCAGTCAAACATAGCGATACGGGTTAATAGAAATGTAGTGAAAATCATTCGAAGTTACGTTAAAAATCACCACTCTACCTGGGATATCCATATAAATGAATTTGCATTTGCCTTTAGAACTGCCAAACATGACACGACGCAAAAAAACATGCGCTGAACTATTTCTTGGAAGAAAGATTTTGACACCCTTAGACAAACTTTTCTTTGTCCAGGATAGGGCAGAAGAATTTAAAATGAAGGATACTTAGAACGTGATACGGGAAGCGAGAGGAAATGCAGAAATATCTCAGAGGAAACAACAATTTTACTACGATAAAAAGAGAAGAGAGGTGAAGTATAAAGTAGGAGATGAGGTGTTAAAAGTCAAACATGCTTTATTAAATGCCCCAGAAAAAAAGGTGCGGAAATTTTTTCCGTGTTTTGAAGGCCCTTTCCTTATCGAGAAAATCACCCATACTGTTGTAGTATTAAGGAGGAACAACGGCGAGAAAATTACTGCGAGTGTGGACCCACTCAAGCCGTATTATGACCGTAATAAAATGGAAATGTTTAAAGATTTTTTCCAGTAGCCAGGGAGACGCACTTCCACGGAAGATGTACCTCAGCGGCAACAACAGGAACCAGCAATAATGGCAACGAAAGGCTAGAAACAGAAAGCCCCCCCTTCAACAAAGTAGAAGAAACAAGAAACGGAAAATCACCAGAGGAGGTGGATTCAAAAGAAAGAACTCCGATAGCACAAGTTCACCAATTAACAAAAGACCAAAGCACAATGGACAAGGCCAACCTAAAGTAGCCAAGAAGACAGCCGAAACATCGGAAAGGAGCCTGAGAAACAAGCAGCCCCAGTTGCAGCCTGAGGATCAACGTCCGGAATACAGCAGGAGCCCGGAGCAGCGACGAACGAGGGTCCAGGAAAAGAGGACCCAGCCGAACAAACGTAGAGCGGATCACCTTCCCCCCAGCGCAAGTATCCCAGAATGGAAAGAAGGACCCCTAAAAGGAAGGCGGAGGAACAACAAGAGGGCAACGGTCAGCAACCAAAGTCAAGGAGACTGGCCCAAGCGACAGTGTTTTGAACTTTCAAGGATTGGGCCAAGAAAGAATGGCTGACTGCAACAAGATAAGCAGTATTTCTTATTCCAACGTTTAGTTAATTTTCGAGTGTTGCTGCAAGTTGCAGGGTCTTTTTTTACCTCAAGCGAGGTTGATTTTTACGCCAAGTGGGCGATAAATAATTACTTATCTTGAAAGATGCTTTTATTTAAAATTGTAATTTTGCAAAGATTTAAAATTACTTAATGTTTGTAAAGTAGATTCTGAAGCATTGTGTATATTAGCCTTGTAAAAGCAGTGAATTGCTGCAAGAATGTTAACTAAATGTTTTTGTATTATGCTTTGTCGAAAGACTTGTAAATTTCTAGAATGAAAAGTCGGTAGAAGGAGAAGACGATTTAGTCTACAGATTATTATTTCAGTGTAATGCGATGTTTCAGAAAATAACTTTCAAGAAAAGAATGTGAAGCACTTGCTGTAAACTTAGAAATTTAACGTACTTATTGTATCTTGTGATTTGTATGCAATTGTAAAAGTTTCATAAAATGTAACAAAAATGGATTTATAGCATCAATGCACGCTAGGTGCAAAGTTAATTTTGAATGTAGCATACTTTGTGCAAACTACAAATTGTATCCATGAAAAGGTGAGATAGAATTATTAGAATGCAAGTATTAGTAGGCTCTCCATGAAATACACTTAAAGTGATAGACATGAAGTTAGAACCTCAGGTTTAGCTGGTTATAGGGCGTCTTCTGAGGTCTCGATATGTCAAGTTCTAACTAATGTTAGCCGACCGTAGGTGGTAGAGTTGAACACCCCCGAAAAAAAAAACCCGCAATTGCGGTTCGCTTTTCATCAAACACCGGTGCAGAGCACTGGGGGAAGAATTTAATTTTTCTTGAATGATAATGTGTGTGTGAGAATTTACACGTGTAAGAAAAGAAGTCTGTTATCTAGAACTTAGTGTTTTTATGTTATACTAAAATTTCTTTCCTTCCAGATTTTGCTGAAAGGACTCAGACGAAAGTAAGGAATTACCAAAAACAGATGAAGTTTTATGTAAAAATCACGTTTTCGTCTAAAAATGGCCAAGAATTTCTATTCTGCTGTAAAGCTTGGCCTAAGTTAGGTAGAGTTAACCCTTTAACTGCTTAAGACGTCTTTAAACGTTTTCAGAAATCGCTCTAAAAATGCACATTTGTCATTTGCACAAAGCTCTTAACAGGGTGTGAATCTGTTTGAATAGCGCAGTTTACGGAAGAGCCCTCTGAGTAAAGGCTTATTGTCAGACAGCAAGTGTATATTACTCTGCAAGGTTTTTGAATGATGACAAATCGTTTTACAACCGTGTGCCTTCTGGTACATTATAGTAATGAAAGCCCAATCCTCAGTCGCTGATTATATCCCAAAATCTTTAGTAAAAATAGGAAAAATTCAGAAATGTTACGAAAAATGCATTTTTAATAAATCATATTATACATAATTGACTATTTGATCTTCGTATTAAAATTTGGTTACAATTTCTGATTTCTCAACAGCAAGAAAAAGATATATAATGTCAAAATTAACTTTTTGTTTGCCTTCGTATTTCAACTGGTATTATCTTTTTTAATGGTATTATCTTTTTACTTTATGAAAAGACAACACTGTTTTTTTAGCATGCCTGAGTTTTGGAATTTGTAATTGTGACTGACTGTTTTACTATAAACGCAAACTTAAATGTAAAAAATTCTTCGAGGTAGAAATTAAAATCTTCAACTCAAGAAATTATATTATTATATTAAATCGAGTAAATGAATATGTCGAAAAAATTCATGAACATCAATAGCTTTGTTTAAATAATTTATTAAAATTTGGAATGCAACCGAAATTTTAAAATCTACATTGTGTGAAATTCTCCGTCGTGTCTTGGAACTCTTTTAGAAAGATATCTATAAGTCTTTTCTTTTTATATTTAATGGAATACAAGAGATTTGAAAAAATAAGTGCGTGGAAGTGTTAGATATTTTGCGACCAAAATATTACAGTTGAAAAGATGTTTTATTATCAGAAAATAAATTATTTCCTCTCCAAATGTCAGTGCTGATAGCGATAAATTGAATGAAAGTTTTTCTTTGAGAACCTAATTAATATATTAATTCGTTGTTATCTAATAACTGTATCTACGCAATTATTTTACAAAGTCTTTTGATACAAATGCTAATAAACGCCACTAGCGGTTGAGCAGCTAAGTCGCTGAACACTGGTAGTTTGAGATGGGTTCTAATTCCAGAGAAGGGGCTGTTTATGGTTTTTCCTCAAGTGTAACGTGGATACGAGTCAGTTTCCTGTACGAAATCCTTCGCGAAGGCATACTTATAAGGTATTTTCTTCCTCCTTTCCGTATGCCTTTGTGGTGTCACGGTAGCACACTCGGCGCGTTTTCGAGAGGTCCAGGTTGGAGAACCGGTGAGGGCATTGCTCAGTTTTCACGTCTCTTGTCTCAAAAATCCTAATGACTCTACAGTGGCGCCCGAACTAAAAGGTGGTGGATGATGATTCTTTACAACCAGGATTTGGCGACTGGGTCCCCTAATCCCGGGTGGCCCTTTGAATGAGAGAGTATATAAGGTATTTTCTTGCTCTTTTCTGCATGCCTTCGTGGTTTCACGGTAGCACACTCTGCGCGTATTCGAGAAGTTCAGTTTCGAGTCCCAGCGAAGGTATTTTTCCTTTTTCACGTCTCCTGTCTAAAAAATCCTAATGACTCTACATACTTACTCTTGGAAGGTAGAAATAATTAAAGCGAAGCTATGAGAAGGATTTTAGTTAATGTATATACTTAACTGCTTTCATTAAGAGGAAAATCAATCCCAAACCATCCGAGTAATCTTCCATATTCATGGACAATTTGTTTTTTTATATATTTTACTAAGAAAGAAGTTTCTCGTATTAGCGGGATGAAAGACAATGAATAGTGTATAAAACAATCCTTGTTTTCTCAGTTATTTGGGAAAGTCGGACCATTTTTCAATGGATGAAGAAGTAATTAATTTATAGTCATCATATAGATGAATGCTAAATGACGCCCGAAAACTTTCACCGTGAGCTAAACATAACTGAATTATTAATGAAAAACTTTACCTAAGAGCAAAGATATATAAGCACGTATTTACGCAAAATGCACGATTAAAAATAAAAAATCCAAGTAAAGTGACGATTCTAAAATTAATTTTCCAGAAATAAAGGAAAGTGAGCCCACCTGTAGACAAATGGATACAACCGCTGGGCACCAGTAATTTAGTCCGGATCGAATTTCAAGACTGACTGCATGGCATTTTCATTGTTTTTCCTTGTATACAGCATGAACCAGTTTAAATCCTTGAAGTCCTTCATAAAATCACCTCTTTCTTCAGGCAAATATCTCTCACCCTCTTTGCCACAATCAGTTAAAACTGAGAATTGAGCTAGCATATATTTTGCTTGCAAATTATTTATTCACGTTTGTTATTATTATTGTACCTCGACGGAGATGCATTTGTTTTTTAACTTAACGATTAAAATCCTGTATTAGAAAAGCAAAATTTGTAGACATTAATGTGCTTCAAAAAATTGATGGATGAGAAAAGAATCTAAAAGCTGGTGAGAGTTGCCACTCCGTGAAATGTAAGATTTTTCATTTATCTTCCATGCACACGCAGAAAGAACAGCTTCTTAGAGCGTTGTCATTCAGTAAAAGCATCAGTTCTTTGATTAATTTTTCGCATTTAATCAATTTTCTATTGATTAAACAATGGAGCGATTTAAAGTTAATAAAAGCACTTCTTATAATATAAATCTTCATTTAACTTTTTCGACAATGTCGGTATAAATTAAAATTATATATATCTCATAATTTTAACAGCTTCGTTGTAATTTATAAAAGTAGGTGTTGTCACTGCATGAAGTAATAGATATTTAATTGGTACGCGGTTCTTGGTGCGAGGAAAAAAAGTCAGGACCGAATTCAGAAATATTAGTATATATGCATGTAAGTATCGATGTGTTCATGTATATACGCATATATGTACGTACGAATGTATGTGTGTATACATATACACAGATACTCACATACGTACATTTCTGAATCCAATCCCGGTAACAGAACAGTACCATTTAATTTACCTACTAGGTGACATTTCTGTGTTCATAGTTAGTTCTCTTTCATAAAATTCTTACTTTTTATATTTTAAATTTGCGAGATTGTATTTTAAAGTAAAAATGAAGCTAATTGTGAGAAAAATATGTCAGGTTATAGAATAAATTTATTGACATGTTCTTTTTTTATATCTGTTATCGTACGTTTAAATATCAGAAAATATTTATTGAAATGAAAAAATTTTTGCACTTATTATGCAGTTATTATTATTACTACCAGAGAATAAAGTTTTTTTTCTTGCTTAATTGATAATCACGATTGAATTTTATAAGCAGTCCTAAGCTATACCAGAATTTCCCGCTTTCCTTTTACCTGGAATAGATTGACATCTTAAGTGCTTCAAGAAAGCGCCTTTATAGTATACGAACACATACCAGGTATTTCCACCACGTTTTGGTCGACTCTAATGGTTCTAAACCGTTAAAATAGCTTCTGGGGTGTCTTACCTTTGGTTAACATCACGGATTCGTTTCCTGGGAAGACTCCTTTGAAGGACGAAGGGGAGGGGGAAAAGGAAGTTTTTTTTTTTTTTTTTTTTTTTTTTTGTGGT
>KK115741.1:321285-341891 GCA_000611955.2 Stegodyphus mimosarum
ATAATATACGAATACACGTTTGGCAACCGTACTTTGAAATGGGAAAAGACACTATTTTTTCATTTGTTAGATTTATCAGTTTTTAATTGCCTTTCTGCTTTTTAAGCAAAATTATCGAAAAAACATAATGCACAAAAAACAGTCATGTTACTTTAATTCAGGAGATATAATAAAGAACCGAAAAAATACCGAATACCAGAATTTCGCTATAAAAGCCCTAAAAAAGTCACGAATGGATTGGATGTATTTCCTTAAATTCAGTGTATATTTCTGGATTGTCCAGTATTTTCCATTAATTCAGACAGTAAAAATGACATCAGATAATAAATAATGTTAAAGATCTACATTTTTTGTACTGCTGCTACTAATAAAAATAATGATCTATCAATAATTAAAAATAGGGAAAAACGCATATTTACAGCAATGTTCTCACTCACTATACGTCGCTCTCACGACCTTCGCCTAATGTCCCGGTCAAGCAGAAGTGTAAATGTGTAATCACTCATTCACGGTGTATCAAATAAGAATAACGATAACACAATATACATATAGCGACAGACTAGCTCTCTTCCTTAGCCCTGAAAACAGTCTCCAAAGCCAATGGAAGGCAGTTGCTTTCCCTTCCTTTTAAAAGCTATAATTACACACTATAAGATCCTTCTATCACACACTGCTATACAGAGAGAAGCATTTCCA
Organism: Stegodyphus mimosarum; assembly: GCA_000611955.2. Taxonomy (NCBI): domain Eukaryota; kingdom Metazoa; phylum Arthropoda; class Arachnida; order Araneae; family Eresidae; genus Stegodyphus; species Stegodyphus mimosarum. The sequence continues at coordinate 321,982 of KK115741.1, forward strand.
GATAGTTTACCGATTTTCAAATATTAACATTTCAACATCTATAAACGTTGAAATATAATATGTTTTCATAAGATAAACAATAGTTGTTCTCAGGTGTGATAGATAATCTTTTATAAGTGATATACTGATGATGGTTGATTACAAATCATTTAGAAACTTTCATCTTTTACAAGTTAACGTTTAATAAAAAATAAATAACCATTTGCAATTTTCGAAAGCTAATTGTGATTTTTCTCATGACGGGCTTCGAATTTTAAAAAGTAAACTATCAAAAAATGTCATACTCGTGGCTTTTACAAAATATTTTCATTCAAAACAAAAGTGCTTACCCAGATATAAGTAATGATATTCGTAAAAGAGTTTCAGTTTGTTCACATGATTCTAAAAGCATTCAAATTCGTAACAGTTTTAAAATGTTAAGTAGAGATATTTTGGGGCTGTGGCTTTCATTGAAAGGATAATGCGAAGTAAATCAGGCGCAGTAAACCATTTTTAACAGCATAGCTTCTGTAAATGATCAGGAAAGATTTTAGGAAAAGTTGTACGAAAACATTTATGCTTACGAAAGAATAAGATTGAAAAGTAAATGTAATGCACCTATTTTCAATTTTTTTTTCCATTACAGTTTCAAATACTATGCTAGCATTAAGAGTATAAAACAAAGAGCTAAAAAAAATTCGAAACCCTACAACCTTTATGAGAAAAATAGATATTTTAAGACAGAAAATAGTAATTATCTGTTGAAGAGAAATGTAAAAGCAGTGACTTTCAAAATTGTGTCATGAGAATAATATTTAGCATTTTGTATAAAACTATAATAGTTGCCCAACCAGCAACTTTTATCTAAATTTTTTTTTTTGGTTGTTTAACAATAACTTCATCATACGCAGATATTTGTGAGCAATTTCTGTTCATGCTATCATTTAATAAGTATTGACTTTCTTTACAAAATAATTATTTTTTGCAGTGATCTTTTGCAGATTTCCTTTATTCTTTTTTTTATATTCATCAAAACATGCCCACCACTTAATTGCTTTGAGAGGAACTATGTTTCTTAGTTTTTCTAACATAAGGATCGTCTTGGACAGCACTTTTCTTAGAAACAAATATAAAATGTAGTAGTGAAAAGAGATAATAAAGATCATAAAAACTAAACGTTTAATGAAATTTGCTAATTACGTAAGTTTTAGAAATGTATTAGAAAAATAAAAATATCAAGTATTTAAATTGCATGAAAAATAACACATAAGGGGAATTATTTCCCGAAAATCCTTTGAATAAAAAAGGCAGACCAGTGACAAAGCGGTAATGTCGCTGAAAACTGGTAGTTCGAATCCCAGCAAACAGGCTGGCTGCAAGGGCGTTTTCTAGGTTTTCCTATGTGTAACGAGGGTACGGCGCAGTTTTCTTTAGAAAGCCCTTTACGAAGGCATCCTACTTTTGTGTACTTTTCCATAGTAAAAAAAAATGCAATATGAGAAAAAAAATTGTTTGTTATTGCGTGGGAATTATTTTAAAGAACAAACATTTTTGCTATGATTTTCATAAAAATAAGACATTAGAAGGAACTAACCTTCTTTAAATAATATCGGAATAAGTAATTATTTTCTCCCCTATTTTATATTTAAAAAAAATTGATGTCTTTCCTTCATCGTGCAAGTTGCTAATAAGCTTGCCCTTGTCCTAAGATCGGTAGCAACTGAAGGTTTTCGATGTTTTAACATTTGATCTATTTAATCGTGATATTTTAATCTCATAAATGAACTCAGACCTGGCCAGGGATGTATTCTTCCATAGGAGAGTAACAGCAACATTCGTAATATTAAGAATAAATAAATTAATTTTAGGAGAAAAAGATTTTGCTGTACTGTTATCTATTGTTTAAACACCTGGAAGAAATGTTAATATTTTCATCTATCGATAAATCCTGTCCATTATTAATAAAAAAAATTCGAGACCGTGTTTTTATTACTCTGCGATGCATAAGACGTTTTATTTATCTTTGATATTATTAAAAAATCGTTGCTCAATACAGCAAAAGTATATAATTCAGAAAGCCATTTTAGTCATGGATTTCTTAGCAACATTTTTCAATAAGTGTTTCTTCGTACCATGAGTGTCATAAATAAAATAGGTTTTTAATATCTTATGATAATGGTTAGTTGCAAAATTCCTACCTTTAACTTTTATGTATGTTATCGTCTTCCCTTTCTCCGCAAAAAAAACCAACTGACTATTATTTTATAATAATATATAGATTGAAAAGTGATCATATCTATTCCTTTTTCTTAAATTTTAATTAAACTGCAGTAGACTTTTTAACTAATTTAATGTTTTTCTCCTTATAACAGTTTTACCATAAAGAAGTACAGAAACAATCGCGGATTTCACAAAATTGGAATTTTTTGTTATTTAAGTTTTAATTTTATTTGGTTTTATAAGTAAACAGAAGAGTATATTTAATTTTATGAATTGGTAAGAGTAGGCTGCGCTATTACTTAAAAGAAGGAGGAAGTAAAAGCTTAAATTTTTATTAGTATTATTTTTTAAATTTCAGTGGTAACTTTGATTTGAAACATCGGACGACAATCTGATGTTTTCAAACTATAAATACTTTATTGTTTTTTTTTTTTTACTTGTTAGCGATATGAGGTGTATAGTATTCACTTCCTCGGCCACAATTTCGTGAATGTTTGATCTTTAATAATTATTCCCTTCGTCCCTGGCGTAGATCCATAGTAAGAACTGCGACAAATCTCGTTCGCTCTTCTTTTCCCCCTTGTCTGCTGTTGTTCTTAATTAATTTGAAATACATTAAATTATTTCCTTCATTAATGTGAGATATACGCATGTGCTATATTTAATACAATCATAATATGCTCTAAATTTATACGCAAAAAAATCACTCATATTATAAAGAACAATTTTAATACTACAGAACAAAATTTATTAGTTCAAGTAGTCATTCCGGTAGACGATAAATATTTTTACTCTCATTCTATTTAAAATACTGCATGAAAGAAATGTACAAATTATGGATTTTCGACAGTGAATATACTTTTTTCATAGCATTACGCAAATAAATTACTATGAGATGAATAGTCTCAATGCTTGTGGCCGTTCCAAAATTGGAAAATATTTGTTTTAGAAATTAAATCTAATAAACATCTCATTGCTGAACCAGATTTAAATGATGTCAGTTTTATGAATAATGGACATAATATTTTGGAGAGCTTTACGGATATAATTAACAATTTTGTATTCTTTAATCATCAAGCAATTCTCTTAAAACGATTTTTTTATTAAAGGGAAGAATTTTAATTTGAGTGGCTGTGAAAGACGTAGATCAATGAAAGAACTATCGACACATTTATTACTTCTGCTATAATTAATTTAAATATTAGAACTAATTTAGTGGAGGCAAGAATTTATAAACGTCTCGTGCCAAACTGTCTTTCATTTGGCTTTGAGTGTTAAGCATTTAAGAATTATTTAAGCATTAACGGCACTATCTTTTTTTTACTGAAAACTTAGTTTTTTTGCATATTGAATATTATTTATTCCTTTGATGATTTGTTTAACATTTTGCCTAAGAAATGAAGACAAGAATTGATTTCCCAGGTTTAGAATGTAATTTTTTGCTGAGGCCATGACATCACGAAAGCTAAAACATACAGCAGACGAAACGTCTAGTAAACGGATGATGTAAAATGAAACTGAAAAAAGATAATCTGAACTTATTGTTCTAAAAACTAAAAAGAAAACCTATGCGAATCTGTACTGTTGTAATGAACAATCAATAACAAGTTTCAGAACTTTTTAGAGAAGCAAAATGATAATAATAATAATAAATCTGAAGGCTTTCAGATTTTATATTACGCCCAAGGCGACGTTTTCTTAACATTTAATAAATAAAGGTAACACATAAAACATCATGTTCTTCGCATTTAAACCATAAAACCCAATTCAACAGCAATATAACAAAAAATTTAAAAAGAGCATATCTTTAGAATTTCCGATACACAGTCTCGCGCGCTGGAGATAATTTTTTTTTATCCAAGTTTGGGCTTCCAGACGCCCATATTCGAGTGAAGGACTACGTTATTAAAAATTTGATGTCTCTAGGTGCTGTTATTTTTTCAGAATGCGAGAAACATACATTCATACAGATTCTTCATTATTTAGTTTCTCTAAATATAACGCAGGACTCTTATATTTGGTGGCAGCTATTTGAAAAGTGATTCAGACTTTCATAGTATTATTTTTTTAAATATACTATAAAAGTCAGTTAAACTAAAAATTTTTATCGTGACATTTTTTTATATTATTAAGTTATACTAAAATTTTTTATAGTGAACGCAAAATGCCAAAACAAAACTAATAGCCCTTTTGGGTAAATTGCCCGTTTGGGCTAATGATTGTCTAAATTTCAAATGAAATTAGTAGACTTAAAGTTTTCAGATCTTTATATTAAAAAAAATACTAAGGCAATTCAAAATTAGGTGTGAATTCTCAAACCAGAATAAAGCTAAAGATTTATTGCGTATGCAATAGTTTAACTAATAAATAGTCTACTGCATTTAAGGTTTTAAAAGCAATATGTTTGAAAATAAGATATCTGTATAAAAGAAAACTAGTTTTGTAGTTCTGAAATCTATTCATGAAATGCTGATGAGCTGAAACTTGCTGGACATTTACCCTACGGCACTCCCACGGTCAGCCAGAGAAAAGCTATTCTTTTGCAACGTCCTTGACAGCTCGCAGCTACTAATGTTTATGGAGCAATCTATCTCAATTAGGCGGAATCTTTGATCCAAATTTCTGGGAGGGAAGACAACTAACAAAAGAAGTTGCTAGCATTTTTCGAAAGTTCAGTGTTATTTTCGCGACATTTTAGGGTGAGTTGGGTCAAAATTAGCGACAATTTTAAAGGTATTTGCAGGAAATAACTCGACAGGCTAAGGGTTAAACGGCTTCTTATATTATTTTTATGTCAAAAAAATAAGAAATATGTTGCAAACAAGTATGGAAATCATAAAAAATAAATGTGCTCTTTCTTTAGAACCAAAATAAGCATTTATTTAGATTATGAAATGCTTTGGCTGTTGAGTTTCGATTTCGCTTTACCATCAATACGCACAAGGTAACATTCGTGCTAGTGTTACTAAACTTGTTAAAGGAGTACAGAAGCTGCCGAAGACGCAAGTTTGTTATTTGAATTACTGGAATTAGAGACGAAGGAACAGATTTTGAAAAGCCATGATTTAGAGGTGGAAAGCACTCATAGACGAGTTGGAAAAATGTAAAAGTGAAATAAAAGGTTCGGAGGAATACGATAACAAAATACTAGGTAAACGTTTACAATTGGGTGCCCCTTGTATTTTGGCGATTCTATTTTGACGCCAAGATCGGCGCCAATAAGATGCAATTTCAAGATGGCCGCTACACAAAACCAAAACAAGAAGTCAAAGAATTTCAGAAACTCCGTGTCCATGTACATATCGACCTATTTTCACTTAAAAAACATCAGAGAATTGCACAAACTTTAGTCATTGCACATTGCCTTGACTTTGTCCATGTGCACATCGATTTATTTTCGCTTTAATAAATCAAGAAGCTAAAACCATGTTAAAACTCTCGTGGTAACCAGAAAGGGGGTTTCATCGCCAAAACTGAACAAAATTTTTCCCCAAACGAAAGGTCACCCAATTCTGCACTAGAGCCAAATACTGTCTGCTAAAATTTAACTAAAGAGTAAAATTGAAGAATTAGCAGCAGAAAATGTTCAGCCGACTTCTTCAGATCTTAACACATCTAGTGTTTCGGTAAACACCGTTAGAGCTTTTAAATTATCAAAGTTAGAAATTTCGCGTTTAAAAGGTGATTCTGGCAAATTTATGGAATTGTGAAACTGTTTCGACAGTGCAATTGGTTCAAAAAATTCTCTTACAAAAATTGAAAAATTTCAGTATTTAAAATCCCTTCTTTCTGGTCCTGCATATAATGCGGTTGCGGATTTTGAATTAAATGAGAAAAACTATGACTCATGCCTTGAACTTTTAAAACAAAAATATGGTAGAACTGATTCTATTATAAATTCTTACATGACTAAGTTATTAAACTTAGAAACTTCAGAAGTTCATCTAATGTTAAGGGTTTGCGTAAATTATACAATGAAATAGAAGTTAGTATGAGAAATTTGCGTTCATTAAATGTTACGGAAGGTTCCTATGGGCATTTATTGAATCCTATATTATTGAAGTTGCTACCGCAAGATCTGGTGTTAGATTTTCTCTGAAAACGAAACAGGGAAGTGAATTGTGAGGTTTCAGAAATTATTGCGTTTTTGAGGAATGAAGTGGAATCTAGGGAAATTGCCGAAACTGTAATGAGTCCCCCAAAGTTTACGAAACGAAACGATCCTTTTCCCAAAATTATCAAAGTGGTCAAACTACTTACCAGAAAAACTACTCAAAGCCAAAAAATATATCAATCGCTTCAGCGTTAAATACACAAATAAAAAATGTTTATTCTGTGACGGTCATCACGAATCCGTAAGCTGCAAAAAGTTGGATGTAGAACAAAAAATAAATAAGCTAGAGATTGAAGGTAGGCGCTGGTGTTGTTTTAAAAAATATCACATGACTCGCGAATGTAAGGCAAAAATATCGTCTAAAAATTGTTTAAGCAAATTTCATCATGAGTCAGCTTGTAGAAAAAATAATCCCGTTAACGTTACGACAAGCAGTTGTGAGAAGCAAGTGGAAAGCGAAACTTGTTTGAATGACTCAGCCTAAATCTAATAAAAACGCCGAGAATATTTCTGTATCTCATAGTTCCCGCCGGGGGTTGACTCAGGAGAATTCCTGGGAAGTACTGGCTATGATCTGTACTTAGACAGTCTCAACTACGGGGGCATATAAGTTGTCTTCACAGGACTAGAGCCCGAGTTTATTCTCAGGTTGGTTCAGGCTTGGCAGGGACCGTACTGGTACTGTCGTGTCTGTTCCTTTGTCTGTGGTGGAGCTAGATCGGATATCACCGACCTTGTCGTCGGGGATTTGGCCCTCATAGTTTCGATACGGGGACTGCTTGTCCCATTGCCTTTCATAGGGCCGGGCCGGGACTGTGGGGTCTGCGTCGTCGGCGAGGGGGTCTCAGGAGCTTGGACAGCTCACCCCGAAAGGCAGCCCCAGGACGGGGATCCAACTCTTGCGTTCTGTATCTCATAGTAATATATATACCAAAAATAAGCCCTTTTTACAAACATGTACAGTTTTATCTTGTTCGGATAAAAAAATCTGTCTTAACTAATCTTATTTTAGACAATGGCAGTCATCGAAGTTTTTTTTTCTTCTCGATTAGTTAAAGAATTAAAACTAAAGCCAATACGCTAGGAAAGGATAGCAGCTATTTTTGCTTTCTGAGACAAAATAGCACGGGAGAAAGAATACGGTATCGTTACATTGACGTTTGGCAATAAGGGTCAAAGTTCGAAATCGTACGAGTTAGAAGCTATCATAACGGAATATATATCTAATTTGTCCTTGAAAACTCTTGACGTGTCTACTCGTAATGCGTTGAAGGAAAGGGGATTGCGTTTGGCTGATTCATATTCTGACGCCTGTCAGACGGAAATACCTACAGGGTGCTATTCATTTTAGGATGTTGTATATGACCAGAGAAGTAAAGTTAAATGAAAACAACAAAACTTTTCTGAAAGAGACAATCAATTAATTGAAAAATTTGAAAATTCTTTGGAAATGAACGGGGAAAGGTACGTTTGCAGATTGCTGTGGAAGGGAAACATGGGTCCTGCAGTTGGGTTAAATTCTAATTATGAGGTTGCGAAAAGGCGTTTTGATTCTTTAAGACGCAAACTAAATAAAAATCAAGAAATTTATGACCATTATAAACAAATTATATCGGATCAATTAAAATGTCAGATTGTGGGAAAAAGTGTTAATGAAGACAAAAGTTCGGGATATAATATGCCCCACAGAGCGGTAATTAGGGATGACAAGGAAACAACTCGAGTTAGAATTGCTTATGGCTGTAGCAGTAAAGCAAATGAAAATAATAAATCTCTTATGGAGTCTCTAGAATCGAGAGTAAATCTTTATGCAAATTTATTGGACATAATTCTTAAATTTCGGGAAAAGCAAGTTCCATTTTGCGGAGATTTAGAAAAAGCTTTTCTTATGATAGAGATAGCTGAGGAAGATAGAAAATATCTTAAATTTTTGTGGTTTCCCGAACAGACAGGTGATTCAACTGAAACTCTACATTTAAATCGGCTGCCATTTGGTTTAACTACTTCGCCCTTTTCCTTGGCCTGCGTTTTGAAATTTCACATTAAGACACTTAAAGAACATCACCCAAAATGTTATGACATGTTAAATTCTTTTTTCTGTGTTGACGACCTGTGTTATGGAGCCCCCCCCCGGGATTGACTCAGGAGAATTCCTGGGAAGTACTGGCTAGGATCTGTACTTAGACAGTCTCAACCACGGGGGCAAGTTGTCTTCACAGGACTAGAGCCCGAGTTTATTCTCAGGTTGGTTCAGGCTTGGCAGGGATCGCACTGGTACTTTCGTGTCTGTTCCTCTGTCTAGATCGGAGATTACGGATCCAGTCGTCAGGGATTTGGCCCTCATAGTTCCAGCGACGGGGACTGACGGAGTAAGGCAAGGCCCCAAGACGAATTTATCTGATGCTGAGGGAGTGATGCCCCGAGGCAAAGGTGTCCTAGCGATTTTTATTAGTATTTAGTTGTAAGGTTTTAGTTAAACTAACAAAGTTTTATTTTAATTTGAATCTTTCTATCTCTTCTCATTTCAATTTCCCGCTAGAATAAGCGCGCGTTTCAGCTTTATGCTAATTTGAAGTGGAGCCAAGTAGTATTTAAACGAAAGGTAGAAACCTTTCAGTGTGAGAGAGCTTTTAGTCTCAGACCACGGTTACTCTATTCAACGTTCGCCTGACTAGCTAGTATTTAAATTCTAAGCCGTAGCGCTGTTGCGTTTTCACCCATTGAAGTAATTCTAAGTGCGTCAGTATGAGTTAAACCTTGCTTCGCACCCTTTAGCATAGAGGCCAACCTCGCGTTATAGCTCTGTGAGCAACGACTACTTAATTTCTAATTAGATTTAGTTTAAATTATATGATTTTTCAGTTTAGACCCAAGTGGCTGTCATTTATTTTCTGTATCCCTCCCGAGTTGGGAAGTGGTTGTAAATAATTGTGGTTTAATAAAAGAGGATTTTAAATCCCTTTAAAGTGCAGTTCTTCTACCACTTAATCACAATATTCTACCACAGAACATAGCTGCATTCAGCTCCCTGTTCAAGATCAGGACTCAAGAATTTTCGCGAAGATGTTTGCCCAGACTATGCACCAAGCACTCAGTCCTGACATAGTATTAACGTTTTTGTCCTTGCTGAGACTACCTATAAAGCCGAGCAGGGACTGTGGGTTCTGCGTCACCGATGAAGGGGTCTCTGGAGCTTGGACACACTCGCCCCGAAAGGCAGACCCAGGACGGGGGTCCAGTTCTAGCGCACTGTGTTATGGAGCCAATACTGTTTATGGTGGATATCATTTGACCTATACGCAACAGAGATATTGAAAGCAGGGGATTTCATTTAAGGAAATTAAAAACTAATTGTGCGGAATTGTATAAACTTTGGAATGAAAACGGATATGAGGAAAATACTGATTTCGGCCAAGGGATAGATTTCTTGGGATTGAAGTGGGACCCGGCTGAGGATAGAATTAAATTCCATTGGTGCTAGAATCACCAAGCGACATGTTTTGAGAGTTATTTCAGAGATATTTGATCCATGTGGACTGATTAGTCCCTTTGTAATCACTGTGAAAGAGTTCTTATACAAGAGATATGGGAACGTGGTCTAAAATGGGACAAAGATTTGCCAGATGACTTACAAAGTAAATGGAGAAAGTGGTGTTCTGAACTTTGCAAACTTGAATCAGTATCGATTGAAAGAACAATTTTTGGGAGTGCAGAAATAAACGAAGTTTCTCTTCATGTGTTTTGTGACGCCAGTCCTAAGGCATACGGGGCTCTTGCGTTTCTAAGGTACGTCAATTGCAATGGCCAAATTAAAGTGAGCTTTATCATGTCAAAAGTAAGGTTGCTCCTTAAAAAAGAAAGGTTGCTCCTTAAAAACTTTCACTCTTGGAAGAATACACTTAATGGTAGCACTCCTCGCTGCACATTTAGAAAAGAGTTTACAAGGTGTCTTTCCTGATTTCGCGAAAAGAGTTTCTTATGGAGCGACTCTCGATTCGTGCTTCATTGGTTGATCATCTAAACAATGGAAACCATTTCTCGCCAGCAGAGTGGCTGAAGTGCAGTCCCTGAGTCTACCAGAGTGTTGGAACCATTGTAGTGGCTCCGACAATCCTGCCGACCTTACTACTAGAGGAGAATTGGCTACGAGGATCCTGACAAGTTTTCTGTGGTGGTCATGCCCTGGTTGGTTGTCTAGACCGCTTCACTTGTGGCCTATTCAAGAATCGTAGTATCATCTTGATGACATCTGTGACGAAGGAGTTAGAGTGAAAGAGCGGCGGACTGCGCCGGTTAACTCCATGGTCACCAGTTCAAGTGATGGAAACTTACCTCTGCCCTTACTAGACGTTAATGACTTCAACGAACTAGGTAGACTACTGCGTGGATTAAAAGATTTGTGCACAATTCTAAACCTAATTCTACAAAATTACATGGACCTATATGGGCTTTAGAACTCGAGAAAGCTTTGCGGTTTTGAATAAAAGCTACTCAATTCAAACATTACGGTACAGAGGTTTCCCAACTTCTTTCTAAAGAAACTATTGATAAGAGTTCACGCATATTTAATTTGAATCCTGAACTTGATGACAATAACTTACTTTGTTTAAAGGGACGTTTACAGTTCTCAGGTAACGATATGAGAGCCAAACATCCTTGGCTTCTTCCATCTAATGATAAATTTGTTGAGCTACTTATCTGTGATTCTCATACTAAAATGTGCCATTTAGGTGTTGATGCAACATTAACACATTTACGAGAACAATTCTTGATTATCAAGGGACGTCAATTTGTGAAAAATTTTAAATAACTGTCTGGTTTGTAGACGATTCAAAGTGAAACGTGCAGTGCAGGTGGTTGCGCCTTTACCGCCTGATAGAATTCAAGAACATCCGCCATTTGATATATGTGGTCTGTATTTTGCCGGACCATTTTTTGTTCCTGATTTTAATTCAAAGTGTTATTTGTTTATACTCAGCTGTACGGTGATAAGAAGTATCCACTTAGAAGTAGTTCTTCGCATAAGTGCTGATTCTTTTTTGTTAGGATTCCGACGATTATTTTCTCGTCGAGGATTATGTTTCACTATATATTCTGATAATTCCAAAGCTTTCAGAAAAGCAAATTGTGAATTGAAAAATGGTGGAACCAGATAGATGATGATAAAATTAAAATTTTTTTTGCTTCTAAAGGTATAATTTGGAATTTTAAACTTGAAAAAAGTCCATGGTGGGGAGGTTTCTGGGAGAGACAGATACGAACGGTTGAAACCTGTTTGAAGAAAATATTTGGACAACCCTCTCTTTCTTTGAAAGAATTGGAAAATGTTTTTTCACAAATTGAAGCCATGGTTAATACCAGGCCTATCACGTATCTGTACAACGAACATTCAGAATCCTTTTCACTCACCCCATCGCATGTTCTCATTGGTAAAGGATTGGTGTTTACCTGTAATTAAACATAAAAATGAAGATTTAAATTTTAATAGAAATTCTTTGGTAAAGAAATATAAATATCAGCAAACGCTTTTGAATCATTTTTGGAACAGGTGGAGAAAGGAGTATTTACTTAATCTGAGATCAGTTTAAGTTTCTCCACAAACGAGTAAAATAGTTTCATTTAAGGCGAATGATATTGTTTTGATTAATGATGAGCGTTATCCCAGAAATGTGTGGATGATGGGGAAAAATTTTAGAGCTGTATCCAGGAAAAGACGGCAAAATTCATTCTGTTCTTATTCAGACTCCTAAAGTAAAAATAAAACGCTCAGTACAACTTCTGTATAATCTGGAAATTAATCCTTAATTATGTTAGTTTAATTAAGTGTAAACCTTATCATTTTCTATTTGTATAATAATAATTGTTTTAATTGTGCTTATATTTAAAGCTGAATATTTGAATGATTTTATTCAGAAGTTAAACATATAATTTGTATATCAAGTGATTGTGAACAATTTTGATATAATATTCTATTTGTGTTTTTGTTCATGTAATTTCTAATGGTTCCTGTATGCAAATTTTGTTATAAATCAATGGTAAATGAATTCAAGTGAGTGCAGGTGGGAAATGTTACGTACTTCTCGTGCCATTCGGCTAGATGGCTCTGTGTGCGTTCCAATAGCCAGTGGCAGGTGGGATACGTGTACATTCTAACGGTTAGTGGCAGGCACGTTTCTAAAGGTGTAGTACGCGGAAGGTAGAGATGCCTAAAAATGTATCTTCAACTGTTTCAATTTGTTACATATTCTTGTAAATAAATTTTATTATGGTTTTTCGAAAGCCTCTTTGATGCATCTTTAGACATACGGAACCATCAATGCAACACTTATTTCTGCAGGTAAGAAAGAACATTTCTCTTCTTTGAGACTTAAGTTTCCTAGTTCGCACTACAGATACTTGTATTCAGAGAAAAATATCTTCACTTTGTGAATGTAGTTGTTTAGTCATTTATTTTAATTTTTAAAATTTATTCTATATATAGCTTCTCTGCTTTCAGAAATACCTCAGATTAGTGTCGACTAATGTTTTGATAAAGATGCAGATGCTCGTTTTATAGATAAATAAAATGCCTTCCAACTTCCAAGTTAATTTGAATAACACATTCATTTCGTTTAGAATTCTAGTGTATGTATGTGCAGTTGTAGAAACCACTGAACTGAAGGAGCATTCTGGGTACTGATCATAACGTCATCAGCTTATACTGTGAATGTGAATATATGAGTATGCTGTATGTCCTTCGAATAATAAATAAATAGAACATGACTTAATAATTAATAGGACTTAAAAGGAATCCACTCTGAACTGTTAATTAATTTATTATAAGGGTTGAAAATAATATCCTGTGGTAAGATTGCTTTACAATCCATTAGAGATGAATTCAGGTTGGTTTGATTGAAACATGTTTAGTGCTAATATTTAAGTTTCTTGTTTTCTTGAGAAATTTTGAACACTTTATCTACTAGACAAAACTATTTTGATAATTTACAACAGCTAATGCAATTTTAACTAACAGTATGGGCGGAAAAACTTTTGCTCTGCTTTCTTTACGCTAGATTTTGCCTCTTCGAGAGAACTTAGTGTTATAAGCTAAGAAAGACCACTTTGCTTTAGAAACTGACACAAGTTTCTACCATAGGACTGCTTAACAAATATAGTATACTTATACATATTAATTAAACATAATGCCATTGTGATTTATGGAATGCCTACTGTAAAAAAAAGATATAAAATAGTTTGAAATCAAATTCTCAGTAATTCTAAACGCATTCACATCGATTTTAAAATAGAAATCTTCCACAGTTATAGAATAAAAAGAAACAATGATTTCTTTAAAGCTACTGCTAAGACAGCATATGATGAAATCCGCAACTAATCTATTACTCTTTCAAGAGACTTAGAATTATGTTTTACGATAGCACTTGGTACTTGTTTTCTGTCAGTAGGTGATGCCCCTGATTCTATGTATCAGTTCTTGGATATCGAGGCATGGAATCATGGCCAACGATTTCAGCCGAGACTACAGGAAGTATTCAGCCGACCTCGATCATGGCCAACTACAGGAAGTAGTTGGCCATGATCGGGGGAGGGAGTCTGAGTTCGTCTTATTACGCCGATATTTTAATTTTTATACATCCTCACATTTGTTGCGATAGTTTCTCGAAGAAAAATTGACCCAGTTTTATAGCCATCGAAGAATTAGGTACTTATGTAGAAATATGATTTAACTTCAATGGATAAAGATGCTATCTACTTGAAGATTATTATTCTGTTCAAATTGTACAAATGAAGTAAAATATTAAAGATCCTCCAAACCAAACCAAAGCTTGTTTTGGTTTGGAGGATCTTTAATATTTTTCACATTTATATGTGCTATACGCTCTCATATCTAGCAGGCAAAGAATAATGACGGAGGAAAGAATATTTTATATATATGAGAAATGTATCTGGCGATGAGCAGGCACATTGCTGCTCTTTGCTGTTTAAGTGTATTTTTAATTAAGTTTTTGAAGACTACAATTTTTAATGTTAATATTAGATAAATGATTTCATCGAAGTAAGTTACAGTCGTTGTCTCTATTTGAATCTAGAATGCAACTACTAATGCATACATTTGAGAAGTAATATGAATGAAGGTATTACTTATATAATGTGCAAGTAAGGAAATGAGCTTCTATTTGAATGTCTCTGATATTGAAGGATGCTAAGCCAAGGTGAATGTAGCATTTTCATCGGGAACGGAATGAATTAATGTGCTAACGATATGGAAATTTATTTCTATAGTTGAATATGGGAAAGCACGTGACTAGTTTAATTAGTGGAAGAAAGAAATCTTTATATACAGTTTTTCTAAAGAAAGCTGGCTTATATTCCCATTATATAGAGAGAGAATACGAAAAGGCAGCCCTTCCACTTGAATTCGAACTGCAGTCAAACTACCAGTGTTCCATGATTTCAACTGATCGCCAATCGTGGGTTACGGATTTGAATTTATTAACAGTTTTGAAGATAAGACATCATTACTATACCCGGGCGAAGATATTCAGGAATAGAGGTGCACTTTGAAACTGAGGATAAATCTTTCTAAATGTTCGGCAATTCCTGCCGCCATTACTGTCTATTGACAGTAATGACGGCAGGAATTGCAATGCATGGTAAACCAAAGTGATGCACTAGATGTGTCAGCACTGAGTGTTCAGTGCATATTCTTGGCAAACATCTTCGTGAAACTCCTTAAGTCCTGATCTGGAACAGGGAGCAGAATGCAGCTATGTTCTGGTGGTAGATACTGTGATTAAGTGGTAAAAGAACTGCACTTGAAAGGGATTTAAAATCCTCTTTTATTAAATCAATTTTATTTACAACCACTTCCCAACTCGGGAGGGATACAGAAAGTAAAAGACCACACTTGGGTCTAAAATGAGCAATCAGATAAATTTAAAACTAAAGCTAAATAGGAATTAAAGAGTCGTTGCTCACAGAGCTTACAACGCGAGGTTGGCCTCTAAACTAAATGGTGCGTAGCAAGATTTACTAATACTGACGCACTTGGATTTATTTCAATAAGCAATCACGTAAAGCGCTATGGCTTAGAATTTAAATGCTAGCTGGTCAGGCGAACGTCGAATAGAGTGACCGTGATCTGAGACTAAAAGCTTTGTCACACTGAGAGGTTTCTACCTCTTGCTTAAATAGTCGTTGGCTCCACTTCAAATTAGCATAAAGCTGAAAACGCGCGCTTCTTCTAACGGGAAGTTGAAAATAAGAAGAGATAGAGATATTTAAATTAAAATAAAACTTTGTTAGTTTAACTAAAACCTTACAGATGATGCTCTTTCGTTTGATAGATTCTGGTATAAAATTTAAAATGGTTATGCCTAATAGCTGAAATATAGCTTAAAGAGATTAATAGGCCCATAATTTTAAGTTGAAAACACAAACTGGTTTTGAAATATGTTTAAGTTCTTTATAGTATCGAAAAGATTGTGGTGAATGATAGAAAATGATTTATAAGATGGTCGAGAATTCTTTGAGAAGTAATTATCTTTAATGAGGTCACTTTGAGTAAAAATTGGGCAATTAACAAGGAAAGCATGCATATTGAGAATTCACATTGATGAATATTATTCGCAATACAAACCTCTTGCGTGGCAGTTCTCGATTAGATAACGAACGGAAAGATTCTCACAGATACTTTTTTTTAAATACACATGTTTCAGTTCTTTAATCTGTTCTTTATCAAAATAAAGACTTCTTCAGTAGATAGTTTTAATTTTTGAAACAGAAATTTGTCTCCATGACAGAAAATCACATGGAGACAAATTTGGAAAAGGGGGAAATGAAAGAGTAAACGAAGTTTTGTTGGGGCCACAAGTGGTTGTATACGTTTACTGAATTTTGTGAGGATCCTGCACAATGCATTTGGAGAAAGTTTTCGATTGAACGCAGGATTAAAAATCATCTGCCTCCTTAGGTAAAGAGTTACTTTCAAACGTTCTTCCTTTCGAAATGCCGTATCATTTTCAACCATCACTTCCGTTAGTATTAAAAAAGAATACATTATAATAATTTCATTGGCACAGAATATTTTGTACGGTACTTCCGAACGATTATAAAAGAATGAGATATTTACATAAGGAGATATCATACTTTATTCTCTTTTGTTGCTAGTTTTCAGGTTGGGTTATACAGATATAGAAAAGCATGCAAGGGCTATCTGGCTAGTAGGAGAGATGCCTTTGTGGATGACTTTCTAAGGGAAGTGGATCGTATCCACCTAACAGAAGGGGAAAACCCTGAAAAACAACCTTGCAGCTAACCCATTCGCCTGGGATCGAACTCCCAGTATTCAGCGGTTTAATTTCTCGGCTACTCATGGGACTGTTAGTTTTCATATTTTTTTCTGAGTACAGTATTTTTTATTTACCGTTAAATTAATATATTTTAAGGTGCATACCATGAAAAAGTTTGAAAACTTGCGTTTCATAGTTCTACACGTTTTTTGCTATCACGTGAAACGTTTATTTTAAAATTCATGTTATTTAACAGGATAAAACCTGCATAAATCATTTTCAATTAAAACATAATAAATTTTTGAAAACTTAAAAAAATAGCTAGCTATTGTTTCAAAGAATGAGTTTTTGAAGAAATGTATTTAAAGTTCCTTAAGTGACGGGAACAATCCCACGCTACGTAACGATTACAATGCTGAACTATCATTTTTTTTAGCTAATTCAATGTACTTTATACGAGGAGAGGATGCAATCAAATTGGGATGCCTTCATAATGGTGCCGCAGCAGGAGGTAGCGTACACAAACTGAAGATCAGTTTCTCCCTTGAAACTGATTATCGGCATCCTTATGCAAGTTCGATTTTCATTTCAGATACTGATTCATTTATTAAACAAGGTATTGTATAAATATTCAGAATCTATGAAAAACGGAGACCTTAGATAAGTATCTGCACTTTTAGGTTAATCGTTATAAAGTTGCCGCAGCTTTATGAAAAACGATGAATTGGCATCAGAACAGGTTTTCAGGTTGCGCTTCTAGGAAGAGTATTTTGGGGTAATTTAATAAATTAAAATTTATTTTTATCGAAGTAGGTTTTCACGGGGAAACTTTTGATGGTAATAAAATGGGAAATAAAACAAATAAAAAAATTTTAAATACTTTTTATAAGTTGATGCTAACTAGTAATGTCACAAAAATTGTAGTTTTCAGTGTCTTTTCCGAGACTTTATTTTTCAATTCTGTTCAATTATTCTATATAAAATATTGGGCAAAAGACATCTGAGGTAGCTTATATTGTAAGGTTTTAGTTAAACTAACCAAGTTTTATTTTAATTTAAATCTTTTCTATCTCCTCTCTGTTTCAACTTCCTGTCAGAAGAAGCGCGCGTTTTCAGCTTATGCTAATTTTGAAGTACAGCCAAGTACTATTTAAGCCAGAGGTAGAAACCTCTCGGGGTGTGAGAGCTTAGACTCAGATCACGGTTATTCCGCTCAACGTCCGCCTGACCAGCTAGCAGTTTAAATTTATAAGCCATAGTGCTTACTACGTGATTGCATTGTAAAACAATTTGAAGTGCGTTAGTATTTAGTATATCTTGCTACGCACCCTTTCGGGTAGAGGCCAACTTCCGCGAATTGCTCTGCGAAGCAAAGTTTGATTTAATTTCTATTTTAGGCTTAGTTTTAAATTTATTTGATTGTTAAGTTCGACCCAAGTGTGGTCTTTCACTTTCTGTATCTCTCCCGAATTGGGAAGTTTGTAAATTGATAGTGATTGAATAAAAGAGGATTTCAAATCCCTTCACGTGCAGTTATTATCCAGCCCAGCAGTTACATCAGAACATAGCGTACCTTCCGCTCCCTGTTCCAGTTCAGGACTTAGAACGTAAGGATAAGAACCCTTTACAGAATTTACCATGTTCTCAAAGAATACACACAGAATGCTAAGTCCTGATAGTGGCGCCCGCACAAAAAGAAGAGGATGGCCTCAACAACAAGAAGACGAACCTGAGACACCTGCTGTACCTGTCCAGAATCCTGAGATAGCACCTCCTGGCATAGAAGGATTCGGCTACATCGTACAAACCATGCGAGCAGCCATGAAGCCAGCGGCAAGTTTTGACGGCAAGACAGCCGTAATCAATTTCCTGGAAAAGCTAGACTCCCACTTCATGCTATATCCAGTCCACGAATTTCAGAAAGTCGCTCTTGCTACCAGCGCTTTGAAGGGCCAAGCGCTAAGTTGGTTCAAGTGCATCGGAAAGAATCTCTTGGGGGAACCAGGAAGCCCCACATACACGTATGAAAATTTCAAGAATTCTCTAGTGAAAGCATTTCCCGTGGTGCGAGATCGAGCCAGATTGGAAGCTGAACTGTTTAGCCGATATCAAGAAAGAATAGAAGATTTGTCTAATTTTATTTTGAGGAAAATTCAAGTTTTCAAGCTTTTGTATGGAAGTCGCCCGGATCCTGAAATTATTCAAGTTATACTTCCTAGGCTACTGCCCCAAGTTCAAGATTTCATCGAACTAAGAAATCCAACGACATTAGATAGATTATTTGAGCTCGCGGTACAATTTGAAAGCCGAAGAACAGCCGACAACGAACGACGACGCCAATTTGAGCGAAGAAGTCAGTGGAGTTCGCCAAGACCCCAGCAAAAGCAAAATCAAAGTTACGGGAATAAGGCGAAGCAATGGCCGAAGAAAGATGTGTCTCCTAAAGCGAGCGGCGAACGAAGGGAATTTAATAGAAGAACAAGCAAAGATTCCGAGGGCAACCAGAAGAAAAAGAATTTAAACTAAGAGGGATTTCTTCGAGGAAGGTGAAGAAGTCCGAAGCAGCGCAAAACCCTTCCAAAATCAATTTAAACACCGTGGTCGTTAAGAATTTGAGTTTGCCGAAGATTGAAGTTCTAATCAACAACATACCGGCGACAGCCCTCTTGGATACAGGAGCCCAAAGCAGCTTCGTATCGGAAAGATTCTTTAAAAAGCACTTTCGACGTTACAGAATTTTTAGTGCAAGAGACACGGATGTCATAGCGGCCCAAGGAGAAAAATGTAGCTGTTTAGGAAAAGTACCATTGTTCGTGAGTTTCAACAACGAACAGGTAAGAATCCTGTTTTATATTGTGCGTAACCTGCAAACTTGTATTATTTTAGGTGTGGACTTTTTTAGTTTGGCAGAAGCAAAAATTGATTTTAAAGGGGGAGAATTGACGTTAAATATGAAGCAAATCGAAATGAAGAATGATAAGCCCCCGCAGCTGGACTTGGAACATTTACCAGCAGAAGAAAAAGAGAAAATCCAAGGACTGGTAAGTCACTTTGCGAATTTATTTAGTGATGTACCGAAATTTACACATGTGGTGAACCACAACATTGACACGGGGGACGCTCAGCCAGTTAGGCAAAAGCCATATAGATATGATAGGGTCAAGGAAGAAATAATTGAACATCATATTAATGAAATGTTAAAAAATAAAATAATGGTGGCTTTATGTAAAAAGAATACTGATTAGCCGATTACGTACCCGAAGCGGTGGCGTTTTGCTATAGATTATCGCAAGTTAAATTCAGTTACA
>KL815429.1:0-14723 GCA_000611955.2 Stegodyphus mimosarum
GTCCAGAGGTTGTTCTAGCTGAAGCATCGAAGACAACTCTCAACTTAGTAGTACTACTTGATTTCATCAACACGGCATGATGAGGCATGTAATACGCAGAATCAGTAAAACTCTCTCTCTCAGACATTCTTTCCATATGTCTTAGCTCAAGGTATTCCCTCATGAAATCCTTATATTGTTCATAAATTTGAGGCCTTTTTAATAATGAATTCTCTACGTATAGCTAACTGTCTCGTCTCTCCAAGCTGGGAAGGCGAAGAATGAAAGGATAATTTCACTATGTATACACCACTTTCGTCTCTTCTAAACGTAGATTTGAAGTGATCCTCACATGCTCTCTCCGACTTAGTAAGCAAATCAAATGTAGGTACAGCATCTAATCTCCAAAAGTTAGACAGCAACTGCTCAGTATCCGCTTGTATATTATTCACATAGATAGGGGGTTTATCCTCTGTTGAAGTATCCACACTACCTGAAATAATCCATCCTAGTTCAGAACGAGAGGCTATTGGTTTACCTTCTCCGCATTTAATCGTTTCTCCCTTCAGAAGCGGTAAAGAAACAAAGAAACATCTACGCTTAACAGTATATCAACAGGCCCCCTCTTGTAGAATGTCGGATCCGCCAACATTAAATCATTATATTCCTCTATGTACTGCTAATCTAAAGTAAAATGAGGCAGTTCTCCAATAATTCTATTGATGATAAATACTGGAACTGTAAATAAAACTTTAGCTGGAAAATGCGGGACAGAACTAATTTGAGCAATTCCATTAGTCTTTGTATTCGAAGATCCTAAACATGAAATAAAAATCTTGGCATTTCTTCTCGGCAACCCTAATCTTCTTGCACACTCTTTGGTAATCAGGTTCGCTTAACTGCCAGGATCGATCAATGCTCTACACAACTGGTATTCACCAGATGAATCTAATACTTTAATAGCAGCAGTACATAGCAAAATCTCACGCTGAAAACTAAAGTCTGGTACACAAGATTTAATTACTGGACTAGAGTTCGTAAAATTCTCCTCAGACTTTGCCGATTCTGGCTCCTTTTGAACCCTTTCAAAATGCAGCAATGTATGATGATTTTTTAAAGCATTTTTTACATTTAAAAATACTTCTACACTCCAAAGCTTTATGATGTGAAACTAAACAATTAAAACACAGATTGTTTTTCTTGACAAAATTAATGCGATTCTGAACATTTAGACTACTTAAAAATTTGCTATATTTCAATATTGAATGACCAGCTTTACAATAAGTACAGTGCCCTTGAATCTCTGAAGCTAAAGAGGTTAATTTCTCTTTCGTTGTTTTCTAACACCTTTTTGTTTACCTGCTTGCAGAGTTCTGGCATGTGACTTTAAGAATTCTAACAAGTCATTAAGGGTTGGTATTTCCTCTCGCTTTAAAGTTCGCTCCCACCAACTTCTCGTTGAAGAATCTAATTTAAATTGTACTATAAACATCAAAATAGTATCAGCGAATTGTTCTACTTTGAAACCCAAAGTCTCAAATGAACATATACATTCCTTCACTCTATGTACGAGAGTCAATAATTGACTAGGATTTTCAGCTTGTAAACTTGCTAAACATAAGATTTTCTTTAATAATGATGAAAGTAATTCTCTCTTATTTGAAAATCTTTGACACAGTAAATTCCACGCAATTTCAAAATTCTTATCACAAATAGTTAAAGCCTGAACAATTCTCAATGCATCTCCCTTTAAAGAACATTTTAAATATTGTAATTTTTGTGCTCCCGATAATTTGTCATTATCCACTATCGCCGTTTTAAATAAATCATTAAATGATAACCATTCTTCAACACTACCACTAAAAATAGTTAAAGCCTGAACAATTCTCAATGCATCTGCCTTTAAAGAACATTTTAAATATTGTAATTTTTGTGCTCCCGATAATTTGTCATTATCCACTATCGCCATTTTAAATAAATCATTAAATGATAACCATTCTTCAGCACTACCGCTAAATACGGGAAGAATTAGCTTAGGCAAGCGAATGCTTGATATTTCACAAGAATTAGCCTCCACACTTAAATCCTTAACGTTCTTAGCATTAACTCTGGTTAACATTAAAAATAGCTCATCAATATTATCTTGTATATCCTGTTGTTCTTCAATAAAGGCATCAATATCTTTCGCTTCACAAACTACAAATATGTTACTAAAAATATCCGAAATTTCAGTCATTAAAGTACTTAATTTAGATTTAAAAAGTTCCAGCTGAGCGAAATCAGCAGAGTCATTGTTCGCAGTAATTTTCTCTTTTAATTTAGTTAACTTAGTCTTAGCTACACGCTTCTTCGTTTAAAGCGTAGAAAATTCCATTATCTAATCAGAAAGTATTATCTAATCACAAAGATATAAAAATGCACTGACTCATCAATTGCACTGTATCTCCGTTGCTTTACGGACCAAAAAACCTATATGTACGAACCGTCGCTGATTAATAGTGGACTGTAATAATAGAAAAAAACTCTTTATTTACTTTCCTCTTGAAAGTATTCACACAACCATTTTTAACTCTTATTCTCTCACACTGTAGAATGCAAAATCTTAAAATAAAAATCGTTTGCGGTTTCCAAGGCAACCCGAAACAAGTCATGTGCCGCTTTTCAGCACGAGAAAAAAACTGTTTCTACTACATAAGAGATAAAGCATTACTAAAAGAGATTTAATTTTAGGAACTTAAGTTTTCTTTTTAAAATTTTTTATCAAATTAACTGTTTCTAGGAAATCTTGAGCAATAAAAGTTTAAACAATTCCATATTTGCAGCTCTGAGCATTAAATTACATATATGCAAAATAAGGCTAAAATTGGTAAGCAAAAAAGGCAAACTTAGTTTGGCTCATATTTTGAATAAAATTCTAGTTGCTTTTTTGCCTAGTTTTAATTACCTAATATGTTTCTCTTCCAATCACTACTGTATTTTGGATTTGATTGGGGTTAATATTAAAAATTTAGAAATTAAATGAATTGTATTTCAGCAGCTTAATTTTTAATGATGGAAAACCTTGAATTAATCTAATGATATTGTTGATAAAACTGTTCACTAAATCAAAGATTATGCTTTTACCAGTTTGTTATAAAGAAAAAAGACAAAGACACATAAAATATATTTCAACACAACAACAAAGCAACATAATAACTCTCATAATTACAATATACACTTAGGGAAACATTTAGTTCTGGTACATCAAGTGGAAAACTTAAAAACTTGCATGACTAAATATAAATAATATATCCATCACACATGCCCACAATACTAAGTAAAATGAGGTACATACACAATTTTAGACAGCTATACATTTAAAGTTAGGCAAAAAACCAAGCTGATTAAGTATATCCCGTAAAGATACAGCAACTAGACATTTTTACTTACATGCAATGTTAATTAGAATAACCTATATATAAATTTTATGGCTAGTAGTGAGATACTGATGTAGTTCAGTATCAAGAATTGTGAATACATGAAATAAAATTCATGAATTTCATAAAGCAATATTATTACTATTAAACACACATACACATTAAGTGCACGCAGCTGCTTGATATAAATCCATGTATACTTGATACCATGTGCTGCTTGATATAAGTCCATGTTGAAATGTAAATTTTTTTAATCATTTAATTTTAGCCTTTCAATAAATTTTTCAGAAAAAGAAACAATATATATATATCGGTAAATCAGTTTTAATCGACAGTTTCATCCAATTATCTTTGATTATTCTTGTCAAGTAATCCAAAAATAAGGAAATAAATAAGAACA
Source organism: Stegodyphus mimosarum (assembly GCA_000611955.2). Classification (NCBI taxonomy): domain Eukaryota; kingdom Metazoa; phylum Arthropoda; class Arachnida; order Araneae; family Eresidae; genus Stegodyphus; species Stegodyphus mimosarum. Next base: position 3,796 of record KL815429.1, read on the forward strand.
CTGAAAGAAACTAATAAATTGATAGAAATATAAAAGCTTAACCTACAGATAATTTTAACATATGTAGCATATATGTCAATTTTATTTCTTTCTATATTTATCAGACCGTGAGAAAAATCACGTGAAATGATGTAATAAAATTATAATTACTAATAAATTATTATAAAATTAAAATTATTAAACAATACTCAATTAGTTGCATTTGCTAAACGATAAATAGCGGTAAATTTACCTTTTGGAGATATGTTCTTGATCGATCTTTCTTTCAGAGTTTCTCGCATGGAAATTCATGGAAAGACACATTTTTAGATTTCTTGTGGTCTGAACTACAGTATGGCACGCAGCAATATACCATCTTGTATTATTATTAGCAAGCAGCGAATGTTTTATAAATATTATAAATAAAATACACTTTTTGTTATAAATGAGCTAGCTACAAATAGCAAATGTATAACCAAAGTGCAGCGGTTAACGAGCGCCACCTAGTGATGAATTCCGCGAATCCTTCTGAAATCTGGGACCCGGAATTTCTTCCAGTCTGGCAGGCCTTGAGTTTAGTTGGCTATGGTTTTACACACGGAGGAGGTGAAACTGCCTATTAGAAAAACGGGTCTTAAAATGTCGCGATCACTAGATGGCGCTGCCGTTGCATCTGTGCCGTTCCAAATGTAAACATTTACGCCAGCCGGCTAATTATGAAGAAATGTTTATGTTTTAAGGGATGGATTGCGGTATTATCAACGTTCGAGAAATAATTTTCTGCGTCAGAGAGACTTTTGATAAGTCGCTGCTGAAGTAAAACTTTTTAAGTTCGTCGGATAATATTATGTTCACTGATTTATTATATTTTATTCCTCAAATTATAAAATTAATTTACAGCTTTCATGCTGTAAAGCTTGTTGTACTTTTTATGAGTGATTCATTTGAAGATATTTTTCAGCCCCACCTTTAGAAAAATAATGATATTGCTAGTAAATAAAACTTACTGTATATTTTAAATTTAATCAGAATAAGTTCTTGGCGTCTGTCATTTTGTAAAATGCTTAGATACACAGCTTGATATAAACTGTGGCGAAACTTTAATGAAGCTCATAGAATTTTTTGCTTCAGTCAGTAAATTTTGTCGTTTTAAATTAATAACTCACTATGACATTTGTTAAAAAAGTCATAATGATTCATTCCTTTTTATGAATCAGATGTCAATTTTGATTTTGATATTTTTATCGTTTTCTGTTAAAAATTTCGATATCTTTGTTATTTGAGAAGATCTGAATTATATTTCAAATTGATTTGACAAGATTTTTAACAATGAATTCAGATTTGAATTCAATTAAGTATTCTGAACACTTGCTTATGCTGAACTCTCTTTATATTATTCATAATTAAATATAAAGAGTAAAAAATGAATTCAATCTATCTTAAATTTTGTCCTCCTTGAACTAACTTCTAACCAATAACTGCAGTATTTTAATTTAAAAAATAAGCCATATTTTTGTATTATAAATGTAGATGTGCCAAACCCTTTCCCTTCAAAAGATATGTATGCAGACATTGAGCTGTTGGCCATGGTTAAATTATATATTACTCTCATTACCTACAACAGCGTTTTTTTAGTAGTGTAGTTAATAAGTTTTCAAAGTAAATCATTCTATCCTATTCAATAGCCTAAAAGATGAATTTCTTTTGTTTAGAAAAATTTTAGCACAGTTATAATGAGTTGATATTTTCTCGCTATTAAGTTTCAAATTGGTTCATGTAGCATTTTTGAAAAAAATGTTTTTGCATGTGTTATTTTTTACTGGAAAAGTTGCCCTATTTTTTATTTTCATTTATTGAACTGATTATTTACTGATAGAGTTTAATTACATTTGTTGCAAAACTATCAGTTTAATATCAGAATACCTAATGCGGTATTTAAAAAATATCATTACCTATGTAAAACTTAAGTCCATTTTCTCTTGCAGTAGTTACTTACTTTTTTATTCTCAATTTAATATCTTTTTTTCAATGATTTAAGACTCGCAGTGAAAGACACAAGTTCGATTAAAAACAAAAATTTAATGAAAATGTAACAGTAATTATATAAATAATCCTGAAACAATCTTAACAGGATTGCTTTATATTGTTACACACAGGGGTGAGCTATAGGAGGCTGGACTGACTCGTTTGTGTTCAATTTGCAGGCTATCTGCCCTCCTACAAATTCTTTGCTGTAATTGAATAAAGCAAACCAAACTCTTCTTTTCGTTTGTGGCTTAGAAAGTACTGCTGTTGAATATGTACATGTCTATAGAATTATATAATAGTTCGAACCCATTTGGAAAACAATTTAAAAAACTCATGTAATTGAAATTTTCCCTGAATTGAAATGTTGGGAAGAAAACTGGAAATTGCAATTGAAAATTTTACTTTTTTACATTTAATTTGGCACTCCCCAGCTCATTGTTACAATTAGAAGATTAAATAGCAAACGTTAACGAAATAAATCATTTCAAATCATTCGTTATCTTCCAAATCAGCAAGAATTAAATTACATTAGTAAAGATATATCTGTTGAAATATTAATAATCAACCATGTGCTTGGATCATGATGGCAGCATGCAATTTGAAAGGTTATAAGAAATTTTTAGCTTTATGCAAGAATTTTACATCAAATGAATCAATATAAGGACTTTTTTAATTTCAAAATGTTTTCTTATTTATGCATAGCTATTTTTATTTTCTGTTTTTGACAAAAATAACACATTTCATTATACTTTAGAATTTTGTTTTCGTAGGATAAATGGCTAGCTTCTTGTTATAATTTTCCTAACTCATACCTCACCACTATCATACATATTAATTTTAGGTACATAAACTTAACACTATTGAACCTTTGGGATATACGCATTCTCCCAGTTTATAAAAAAATTTGTGTAGTATAAAGGAACTTAAAATTCAAGATAAAAAAAAAGAAATATTTAATTTGTTTATGCACTATTCTTATTTTGTTTTACAGAAGGTGTTGATACAAATTTGACTATGTACAACAGAAACCAATTAAACAATATATCAGTGAAGTAATTGAATGTAAGCTATACAAAGGGATGTTATATTAATCAAACAAGGAGAACAATGCAAGTACAAAAAAGGTAGACTGAAAACTTCAGATCACAGTATAACATATTCAACATTTACCATTAAAAATTCAAAAAATGAAAGAATTTTTCTTTAAACATAAAAGAAATTGTGACGTGATCTGTATATGTAAATTTCAGTTTACACTAAACTAATTTTAACCTAATTAGTTACTACAGGCTGCAAACCATAATGAAAAATATTTCAGAAACTATATATAAATTATAAAATCTTATATTTAAAATGAATTGCTCAAAATGGTAAATTAAAAAATAAGAAAAACTTTGATATGAAATTATTTCATTATAAATTAGTGTTTCTTCGTAATTCAAGACACAGCTGTGCATTTATTTCATTTGATCTCTAGCTCATGGAGCTTGCAGCATATATTTCACTCAAGCAGCCATATTTTCAATTTTTCAAAATTAAAATCAGCAAATTTAAAACAATAGACATTTTTATGCTCAATAAAAAAGGTTATTAATTAATAAGCATGCACCAAATTCAACGATAGTAATCCCAAACGTGATTTACGCGAAGGAAGTTAGAATTATTATTTCCTATTTTTTATTTACGTACATTTTTTATAATCTTCAATGAATTGCAACAGTTATCTTCAATTCTAAATTTCCAAATAGTCTTTTAATAAGGGTTATTCATGTCTTTATTTTCATTCTTATTAATAATGACTAATAAATATTTATTAATAATACATTAAAAGCTTTTTTTTAAATTTATAAAGAATATTAATCAAAAGTTAAAAATTGCTTTTTGCTTTTTCTTTCATAACAGTAAATTTTTCTCTGACATTGGCATATTCTGCTATTTTATTTAACTTCCTTTTAAATGCTACGAAAGTTACTTTTCAAAATTGCGCATCATACACTCATTCAGAGCTTCTGATTACGTCAAACAATACATCAAGAATAGAAATAAGAATATGCTCTCTTCTACTATTAAAAGAATAATTTGTAAGAAAAAAAAATTTCGAGTCTAAGTCGCACATGCGGCTTGCCGCATTTTCAAAGTGCCGCCAACCCGCACCGAAACTATCCATTTACAAACATCCATGCCTTCTCCGGGATTAGAATCCGAACCCTTCGGCACGCCAGTCAAGGACACTAACCACTATACCGTTTGGGCGGCACTTGGTGATGTCTTATTACTGAACATATCTAAAATTTGCTTAGCTTTCATATTTCAGTCGCAAGTAGAGTATGCTTTCAAAGAAGGTGAGACTGTACAAAGTTTGACTTGTTTTGGTAGAATAAACTAGTGTAAAATTCTTAATAGACGTTAAGCGAATTATCACTATGCTCCCGTTAAGCAACTTATGGCTATGATAATATAACATAGCGAATTATTACTACGTTATATTATCGCTACAGAGCTACAGATTGTCGAGAAATTTTAAGAAAGCTTTTTATTAAACCATTGCTGTGAATATAAATGCACTTGTCAAAATTAACAGGAACAATGAACTACTTTTGGCGGTGTAGTTTAAGGTATTACTAAATTAAAATTTTAAATTAAAACTTAGTCTAGTAGCCAAAAGCTACACAATTGCTGTAACGCAAAGTTAGCTCAGACTTCTCACCGACGTGATAATTTAAATATGGGCAACCGTAATGCAAGGTTAAGAATAGAATGTTAACTGAGTAAGTTAACCTAGTCACGTGACTTCGCTATGCAAAAACGCCCTCTGTCTTACAATATGAAAATCTCTCGTTATATACTCTCGAAATAATTTACAAAGTTGCAAAAATGAGAAACTTTTAAAACTGACACAAAATATTTTTTATTATAATTTATTCATTGTATAATAGAATATGCTAAGCATTTATAGTTACATGTGTTCAGCTCAACTGGAAAATAGCAGAATTTCTCTAAGTACGACATAATTAACATTATTTGGGCATATCACCTCACTTGTTTTAATATCCTGTATTCGAGAAAAAAATTAAAATGCTACTGAATGATCTTTACACAAAATAACTTCTCAATCAAACTCAGCACATAACAAAATTTTCATCTTATTCACACAGCGCATGGTCAACAGTATCAGTCAGGTTACAGTTAGTATTCTCACAAATCTGTTAAACAATATTTATGTGAACAGAAATTAAGAAAAAATAAAGAGTTCAAAACATAACATCATACATTTGTTTTCCGAAATATTGTTTACAATAAATAAAGGAATTGCATATATTTTAATAAAATTTTAGTTCCATTAATTAATTTCAATATTACCACGCTATTTTAAAGTCATTGGATTCCGATTGACTCATACTGCCATCTGGTGGCAACGAGCTATGGTACTTCTCCTAACACATTCTTATAGCAAACAACTGGGGTCTGATGGAGGCAGTTAAAGGCATTTATAATAGTTTTCTATTAAAATTTGCTATAAATAGGCCTAATTTTCTATGTAATTACTCTGCTTATTTGTTTCAAAATTAATTTTTTATAAATTTTTAAGAGATACATTGGGTTCTAGAAAGTTACCCTTCCCTCTCCTCCTTTCTAAATATCCTTTATATAATCTAGAAAATTTTTTCAATCGAAGATGAAGAGGCGGTGCCTGAGTTTCTCTTCATTGTTGAGTGCATTTGTGGAGTCGACAGCTTATCCGTAAGCATGGGTAAGTGAGATTTGATTGCTTGAGACAAATCTTAATATGTTTATTATCTGCAGTCGGAGACCACTCATCTATTTCGCAACTCTTAATACTGTTTCAGCCATTAGCTATTTTCGTGAGTTAATCGAGTTCTATACAATCTAAAGTGTTTATGTTGAGACATAAAGAAAATATTCCCTTTTTTAAATGTGTCCAAGTGATAGCGAAGGCAGATTTTTTTAGTTATATTTATGGGCAGTTAATGGTGGTCAAGTAAACAGAAATTGAGCAAGTAATCTACCGCATTTGGGAGCGAAAATATTAGATCAAGACAAAACTTGGGCATCTCGCTACGTTTACTACGCATGTTTTGAAGACGGTGGCCAAAGCGGTGAGCAAAAAGAGTTCAGATGTTTTGGCTAGAGCCACGAAATCACAGAATTGATTGTTACTTTTGTTAGATTGGTGGTCACGGTTTCAAATGAAGAATAAAAACGAATTATCGATAAAAATGTGCCATCCTCTTTATGCACTTAGTTTTCTAATGGTCCGGATGTAAAAATGCCAGTTCTATCAGAAAATTTACTTGAAATAGACGATTCCGCAAGTGATTCATATAAAGATAGCAAAGAGGAGTATGAAAGTAGCAATATCTCTGCACCAGAGATTTTTTTCACAATCTGAAGAAAACGGTTTATTTCGAGAAGAAAATTCAAAAGTGTTTGGTTCGAGGTTTAAAGTAAAGAACCTGATCAAAACTGCCACTCCATTTCTCTGGCTCAGTAACAGAGGAAAGGATGTTTTTCCATATTTTTCAGAAGGAAACTTTGTCCTGAACAAAGTTAAAAAAAGGGGGAGCAGTTCTGATAGTAATCTCGCTTTCTACTGAGTCGAGAGACGAAATTCAATTTGCAATTTTCATGTTTCAAAAGCTCAAATTAAGATACATATTAGATTTATATATAGCATTGTTCTAACATACATATTTTGGCCCAAAATTCTACTTTATTTGAAATGACATACCATTTTTTTTTTAATTTCGATTTTACACCAAAGAGCCAAATTCCTTAAAAAAGTCATCCGAGTAGTTTTTAAAAACTTAGGTCTCAAAATTTTGGCTGTTCAATGTAAATTGAATTTCGTTTATATTTATTAATTAATAACCTTTTTTTATTAAGCTTATTTGATATTTTCTTTCCAAATTTAGGTTCTGTCCACATAAAATTGTCATATTTTCATGGTTTAATTTAAAAATTTTTATTTTTGATATAATTTTCGGAATTTAGGTTCAATCTAAATAAAATTCGATATTTTTCATGATTCATTTTTTAAATTTGTACTTTTAAATATTTTTTCTAAATTTTTCGAAAAATATTTTGAGCTATGATCAATAAAATTTTTACAGGTCAGCTTAACATTTCTGGCATATCTTAAAAAAATAAGAATTTTTTATTCAAAATTTTCCAAGAAATACGTGAATTTACTATTGGTGCGTTTTGAAATTTTGCATATTTATTTGGACCGAACCTAAACTTCGAAAGAAGGAATCAATTAAGTTCAATAAAAAAGGTTATTAATTAATAGGTATGCACCAAATTCAACGATAATAATCCCAAACGTGATTCACGCCAAGGAGGTTAGAATTATTATTTCCTATTCTTTATTTACGTATTTTTTTTATAATCTACAATGAATTGCAACAGTTATCTTCAATTCTAAATTTCCAAATAGACTTTTAATAAGGGTTATTCATGTCTTTATTTTCATTCTTATTAATAATGACTAATAAATATTTATTAATAATACATTAAAAGCTTTTTTTTTTAATTTATAAAGAATATTAATGAAAAGTTAAAGATTGCTTCATAAAAGTAAATTTTTCTTTGATATTTTCATATTCTGCTATTTTATTTAACTTCGTTTTAAATGCAACGAAATTTATTTTTCAAAATTGTGCATCATATACTCATTCAGATTTTCTGAGTACGTCAAACAATACATCAAGAATAGAAATAAGAATATGTGGCTTGCCGCATTTTTAAAGTGCCGGTATCCCGCACCGACACTATCCATTTACAAACATCCATGCCTTCTCCGGGATTCGAACCCGAACCCTTCGGCACAGCAGTCAGGGACACTAACCACTATACCGTTTGGGCGGCAGTTGGTGGTGTCTTCTTACTGAACATATCTATTATTTGCTTAGCTTTCATATTTCAGTCGCAAGTAGAGTATGCTTTCAAAGAAGGTGAGATTGTACAAAGTTTGACTTGTTTTGGTAGTATAAACTAGTGTAAAATTCTTAATAGACGTTAAGCGAATTATCACTATGCTCCCGTTAAGCAACTTATGGCTATGATAATATAACATAGCGAATTATTACTACGTTATATTATCGCTACAGAGCTACAGATTGTCGAGAAATTTTAATATGCTTTTTATTAAACCATTGCTGTGATTATAAATGCACTTGTCGAAATTAGCAGGAACAATGAACTACTTTTGGCGGTGTAGTTTAACACGTTGACTGCCAATCACGCGCTAGCGGGTGATGTAGGGTGATGTCTCAGTAGCCAGTCACGCGCTGGCGCGGGAAAATCCTTCACTAATTATTCATTCTCCAGTTCAGTTGGCATTGCATGCAGGGTTTTTCTGATGGAATTGGCATGGAGTAATGATTAGAAAGTACGTATAAATAATTGTGGTTTCGAAATTAATATTTTATTTTTTTATTAAAAAAATTATTGTGATATGAGTTGTTCAGATGATGGTGCAGGGCCTTCGCGTCGCAAAAGAAGAAAAATTCAAAATAATAAGGCTCTAACAAATGAAGAAATAATAAAATTTATTGGCTGAATTATCAGACGAGTACTCGAGTGATTTTAGTTATAATAGTGACAGTGACGAGAAATTCGTTCCTCCCACTCATGGCCATGATATTTCGGATTCGGACGACGACGATGATGATGATGAAGGAGTCGTGCAAGAGGCTGCATGTCAGCAAGATGATTCTACTATGGTGGAAAACATAGTTTGGGAAAATGATTCTACATCTATGAAACAATTCCCTTTCATGAAATCTGAGTGTTTGCTCCAACCTGTTTCAGGTAACAATCCTATAGATTTCTTTCGCCATTTTCTCACTGACGATATCTTGGAGCAAATTGTTGCTGAAACGAATGATTATGCTCAGAAAGTACTTTTGCACCGTGAAAAAAAGAAATGTTCTCGCATCAATGACTGGAAGGACACCACAAAAGAGGAACTCTTGATATTTGTGGGATTAATTTTACATATGGGAACTATACGAATGAACCGTATACAAGATTATTGGAAAACAGATTCACTGTTTGGTTTACGTGCATTTGCAGAAAATATGAGCAGGAATCGGTTTCTGTTGTTATTGAGGGCATTGCACTTCGCAAAAATCCCGGAACAGAATACAGAACCTCCAAAGGACCGACTGTATAAAATAAGAAATATGATAAATTCATTCAACTCACGTGTATCTCAAATATACTATCCAGGACGAGAGCTTAGTTTAGACGAATCAATGATATTGTGGCGTGGACGGCTTGTATTCAGACAGTACATACCGAATAAACGCCATAAATATGGTATCAAGTTATACATGGTCACAACCTCTCATGGTATGATTCTCAAATTTATGGTGTATACAGGTATGTTGGATGATTCTGGTGGGAAGGGTCATTCACAAAAAGTCGTCATGAATTTACTTGACGGAATGCTCGATGTAGGGCATAGTGTATTTATGGACAATTATTATAACAGTTATGAGCTTGCAAAATGTCTCGCTGACAGAAAAACCCATTGCACTGGGACAATAAAAAAAATCAGGAAGACATTTCCAAAAGAGGTAAACGAAAAAAACTGTAGAAAGGGCAAACTGTAGCAAAGTATGCTAATGGTGTGATGATTGCAAAGTGGAAGGATAAGAGAGACGTCACTTATATTTCCAATGAATATAAGAATGTGGAGAAGGCAAACAAAAGAGGTGAAATTAAATCGAAACCTCTACCTGTAATTCAATATAATAAATTTATGGCAGGTATTGATAAGCAAGATCAGATGCTTGCCTATTATCCTTGTGAGAGAAAAACAATTAGGTGGCCCACGAAAATATTCTTGCATATTTTGCAAATGATGATGCACAATTAGGATTAGAATCCGAACCCTTCGGCACGCCAGTCAAGGACACTAACCACTATACCGTTTGGGCGGCACTTGGTGATGTCTTATTACTGAACATATCTAAAATTTGCTTAGCTTTCATATTTCAGTCGCAAGTAGAGTATGCTTTCAAAGAAGGTGAGACTGTACAAAGTTTGACTTGTTTTGGTAGAATAAACTAGTGTAAAATTCTTAATAGACGTTAAGCGAATTATCACTATGCTCCCGTTAAGCAACTTATGGCTATGATAATATAACATAGCGAATTATTACTACGTTATATTATCGCTACAGAGCTACAGATTGTCGAGAAATTTTAAGAAAGCTTTTTATTAAACCATTGCTGTGAATATAAATGCACTTGTCAAAATTAACAGGAACAATGAACTACTTTTGGCGGTGTAGTTTAAGGTATTACTAAATTAAAATTTTAAATTAAAACTTAGTCTAGTAGCCAAAAGCTACACAATTGCTTTAACGCAAAGTTAGCTCAGACTTCTCACCGACGTGATAATTTAAATATGGGCAACCGTAATGCAAGGTTAAGAATAGAATGTTAACTGAGTAAGTTAACCTAGTCACGTGACTTCGCTATGCAAAAACGCCCTCTGTCTTACAATATGAAAATCTCTCGTTATATACTCTCGAAATAATTTACAAAGTTGCAAAAATGAGAAACTTTTAAAACTGACACAAAATATTTTTTATTATAATTTATTCTTTTTATAATAGAATATACTAAGCATTTATAGTTACATGTGTTCGGCTCAACTGGAAAATAACAGAATTTATGACATAATTAACATTATTTGGGCATATCACCTCACTTGTTTTAATATCCATTATTCGAGAAAAAAATGAAAATGCTACTGAAGGATCTTTACACAAAATAACTTCTCAATCAAACTCAGCACATAACAAAATTCTCACCTTATTCACACCATGGAGGTTAGAATAGATGGAGTCAGCCTTCTCCGTACGTCCCGTGCAATGAAAATGAAGC
>KK115742.1:0-11640 GCA_000611955.2 Stegodyphus mimosarum
GTTTACCCGGGAACATTATCCGTGCTACCCCTTCAGAAATTTTTTGCCCCCCAACTGCCAAGATCTCTGCCTCCTTAAAACCATGTACCATGTAAATAGTTATTAAAATTGTACATATCTAATTAATCTGACTGCACCCTACTGCAATATTCATATCATTGCAAAGTGTAAATTTTTCCCCGCAAGACTCCGTTTTCGGATTTTAATTATCACAATTAGCCTTTACACAATTAATTTTCAAAAATCTATTACTTTTCATTAAATTTTAACTCCTCTTTCGACACAGAAAACAGTTTTATTCCAAGTCCGCTCGAAAACACGGATCTTAGAAGCCTAACAATAGCCTTTTCCCAAAGTAACTTGATCTTGCTGATAAAGCACGTTCTCCCGCTTCAAGTCGAAGCTCGAACACCCCCCCACACATTCCAGTCTTTCCCCCACAAGTTGCAAGCATTTCGGTTGCAAGACCTGCTTTCCCCCCCCACCGCCCATCCCCAAGGCAAAGAAAGTTATATTATTAACGTACATTTTTTCTCAGGGAGAAAGCTATGAAAATGCTGTTTTACAGAGCAGCATTGATAACAAAGTAACTTCCTCGGAAACAGTCAGCGACTAGTATTCATACTGTCGCGAGCTGATTACCGACAGAATGCTGCGTGCAGTTCACTCAACTAAAATTGGCGGTGTCGGCTGCGTTGAGATAGATGAAACCAAAATAGGTAAACGGAAGTACAACGTTGGAAGGGTCGTTGAAGGAACGTGGATTATTGGGATGTTCCAGAGAGAAACGAAAGATTTCCGCCTGGAAATATGTCCAGAAAACAATAGATCTGCGGAGACCCTGATCCCGCTAATTAAAAAGCACGTGGCTAAGGGGTCAACTATTATTACTGATGAATGGCGGGCCTACTCATCATTAGCCCAGAATGGATATTATGTGCATCAGACCGTGAATCATTCGACCAATTTCGTTAATCCGGTAACTGGTGCACATACCCAGTCTATAGAGTCAAACTGGAGGCCTTTAAAAGTGAAACTTCAAAAAAGTGGCATTCACAAAGAAAATCTTGCGGATCACCTGCTGGAGTATTTATTTCGGCGTGAAGTAAGTTATAATAATAGTGATCCATTCACAGAAATCCTTAATGCAATTAAGGATTGTTTTCCTGTAGCATAACAAGTCTTCGGCAATTTCCTTAACAACACAGTTAAAAGGGCCCTTTTCAGGGCCATACAAATTTAATAAAAAGATATGAAGTATTGCTAAGCCTAAGTATACATTTTAATATTGTCTTTTCCTGCTAACTTAAATTTGTATGCTTTAAATATCATGTTTAACCGTTTGATATTATGTGTGTTTATTTTACTTCTATATGGTAAATATCTTCTAACTTAACTGTAACTTTTACTTTCATATTGTAAATATCTTCCGCTAAAATCATGGCCGATTACCCATTGGCGAGTAAATACGAACCGCCGCCAACGGATCCTTTGAGGAAGTAAACCCTAATATTTACTTGAATTTAATAATATTCAAAGACAGATCTGAATTTTACTAATTTTTCATTTAATTTACCCACCATTAATAAAATGAAATTGGCAAGAAAAGGGCTCAATATTACAAAAAACATTTCCTTCTATTTTCAAGTGAATAGACATATGTTTCGGTGTCTGTTTTTAATTTGAGGTCCCTCATCAAAACAGGAAGTAACGTGCTGTGCGCCGGCGGGTATATGGGGTTCAGGGATGGATGGGAGCCCAATGACTTGTTTTTTGCTGTGCTTTGTTTTTTGCATTCCTTTCATTGCTAATCTCGATTTGCAAGTTGTAGTATAACAATCGTCGCTCATCTTTGCAAGTGTTATCTTATTTATTGCTTTTTTTTTTATTATTTGCACGATCCTTTCTTTCAGCAATGAATAAATGGAACTATTTTCGTTTAGTTAAGGAAGTTGTCGGAGACAGGGATACTTGTTTGCAGTGGTGTATTTCTCAACAATTACTGCCGTCATCAAAAACATGTACCGAGGGACATAGTATGAAACTATGCCACAATAGAAATGGCTTAGCCATGTTCCGTTGTCGTCGGACTCATGCGTCTGGAAAAGACGAACAAGTTTCACAAGCCAAGGGCACTTGGTTCGCTAGAACCAAACTTTCTCCTGAGAACGATATGTTGCTGACATTTATTTTTTCTCAGGGAGAAAGTTACGATAATGCTGTTCTTCAGAGCAGCATTGATGGTGAAATAACTTCGACAGAAACGGTCAACGACTGGTACTCATACTGATCACGGACAAAATGCTGCGTGAAATTCACTCAAGCAAAATTGGTGGTAAAGGCTGCACTGTTGAAATAGACGAAACTAAAGTCGGAAAGAGGAAATATAATGTGGGAAGAGTAATCGAAGGGACATGGATTATCGGGATGTTCCAGAGGGAAACGAAAGAATTCCGTCTGGAAATATGTCCCGAGAATAACAGATAGGCAGAGACCTTAATACCTCTGATAAAGAAGCACGTCGCAGAAGGCACAACAATAGTAACGGATGAATGGAGAGCTTATTCGTCTTTAGCAAGTCAAGGATATTATGTGCATCAGACTGTAAATCACAGTACAAATTTTGTGAATCCGGTGACTGGTGCACATACCCAATCCATTGAATCGAACTGGCGACCGCTGAAAATGAAACTGCAAAAAAGTGGTCTGCATAAAGAAAACCTTGCGGATCATTTGCTGGAATATTTTTTTCAGCGGCAAATAAAGCACAGCGGTCAGGATCCTTTCGCTGAAATCATAAATGCAATTCAAGTGTGTTTCCCTTTATAAAAGGTCTCCAACAGTTTTCTTAACATTATTTTTCTTTTTTTAAAAAAAAAGACTCTTTTCAGGGCCATATAAATTTAGTAAAGGAGCTATATCATAAGTATCCTAATAGTATAACATAAGTGTAATTTAAACGTATGATTTATTTATTTTTATTTTTTAAGATAATTTTTACTTCCGTTATGCTTAATATATTGTTTTCTGGGCTAACTTGAGTTTTAATATAAATATATTTTCGTGTATCATGTTTAAACGGTTAATTTTACATGCACATGCTTAATATTTGTGATTTTTTACTTCCATATGCTTAATATATTGTTTTCTGTGCAAACTTCAAATATATTAGGTTTACCGAAGCGCTAACGGGCGCTTTGAGGAAGTGCTTACCCGATTTAAATTTATCGTTACAAGGAAAAGATCATATCATTGCGAATATGTTTGACATAATTAAAGCATTCAAATGTCAACTAGTTCTTTGGGAAAAAACAACTTAAAAATGAAGATTTGACGCACTTCCTGACGTGCAGCACGAACAAATCAAGTTCAGATGATACTTGTTCGTATCAAAAATACGCAGAAAAAATTGCAAATTTAACAACTGAACTTGAAACGAGGCTTAATGATTTTAGTTCTCTCGAAGACAAATTTTTTTTGTTTTCTTCGATTTTCTCAATAAGTATTGACTCAGTACCCAGCCGTATGCAAATGGAGGTGATTGAGATTCAGTGCAACTCAAATTTGAAAACAAAATTCATTGAAGTGGACGTGCCTGAATTTTACAAATATTTACCAGCCAGGTTTGAAAATACTCGAAAATTCGCATATGAAATTATTTCCATGTTTGGTAGCACTTATCGGTATGAGCAGTTATTTTCAGTCATGAAAAGTAATAAGTCTCCTATTAGAAACCGTATTAATGATGCTCACCTTGGGTCAGCATTGAAAGTTATCACTACAAACAAAATTTCTCCCGAAATACGAAAGATAATAGCACAGAGAAGAGATGTCAAGTATCATGACATAAACATTAAATTTTTCTTGTTCTTTTTTATATAAATATATATATATGTTTATTATTGTATTATTCGAAATAAATCTACGTTTCTATGAATATTTTTTGTTTTTTTTTGCGGCCCGCCTAAAGTTAAACCTTGTTTGTTTGGCCCAAGTGTACCTATGAGTTTAACATTCCTGGTTTTATGGTATTCAGGATTCTTGGCAAGTTTCACAGCACTAGCATTATCTACCAGAAGAGAGGGAGTTTCGATATTTGTTATATCGCTGAGCAGATGTTTCAGCCAAATTAGTTCTTTAGCACTCTCACTCGCAGAACATATTCAGCCTCTGCAGTAAATAAAACCACTCTTCTGCTTTTGGCTCATCCACAAAAGGGCTCCACATGAAAATTTAGAGACCATTCCAGTTCTTGTTTTTAAATCACCTGCATAATCAGCATCACTGTATACTTCAAGCTCATTGGGATGACACTTTGCTTGATATAACAAGCCAAAATCTACAGTTCCTTTTAGATATTTAAAGATTCGCTTTACAGCACACCAATCTGAGGTCCTGGGATTTTCAAGATTTTCAGAAACAATGCTTATAGCATAAGCTAAATCATGTCTTGTAGCAGTTGCAAGGTACATCATCTACATAGATAAAAACAAGGAGTTTCTTGTCAGTTCTGTGTCTGATAAACAAGCAGGGATCAGCTGTACTAATTTCCGGTAGCTGGTCTTTCATAAAATTCACAAAACACCGATTCCAGCAACGGGGTGCTTGTTTAAGTCCATATAAACTTTTGTGCAATTTACACTCTCCCACTATTATCATTGAAGCCTTCTGGTTGTGTCATGAACACTTCCTCCTTAAGGGTTCCATACAAGAATGCAGTTTTACATCAAACTGCTGCATGTACAAATTTTCTTTTGCCGCCACAGCAAGAACAGCTCTCACAGTGTCATCTTGCAACAGGGCTGATGTCTCGTCATAGTCAAAGCCTGCTTTTTAGTTTTAGGCATAACCCTAGGTCACAAGACGATCTTTGTGTCGCTCCACAGTACCATCTGGATTAAATTTCTTCCTCTGCACCCATCGACAGTTGATAACTTTGGAACCTTTGAGTCTCTCAACAAGTTCCCATGTTTCATTTTCATGAATGGCTTTTATTTCTTCTTTCATGACTTCTAGCCACAAGTCACTTTCACTTGACGAAAGAGCTTCAAAATATGTGGATGGATTTTCACTGTTTTCAAATTCTTCTACTGCAGCTATGTTTGCCATCAGATATTCTCCAGATTTCATCCATGCAGGACTTTGGTTTCTTTCAGATTTTCTAACAGGCTTTTGTTCTTCAGATGAATTACGTTCTTCACTCCGAGTTTCTTCATACCTTTTATTTAAGTCATCCTCCACCTCCACTGTCACAGGAGCGGTGCACAAACGTTCGGGTTTGAAGTCAACATCTTGAGATCATATGATTTTCTTCTGAGAGGGCAGATAGATCTTATAACCATCTTTCTTGTTTACATACCCCACAAAATGACCACGAACACTTTTGTCTTCAAATTTACGTCTAAAGATCTTTGGTATATGTGCATAGCATTCGGTTTCAAATACTTTCAGGTGGTCAAGTTTAGTTTTTGGCTCACCAGTCCAAAGCTCATGAGGACGTTTACTTTCATCTGGGGATAAACCAGTGTGATTTAGCACACACACTGCGGTTTCACATGCATTGGCCCAAAGTGACCGAGGCAATGCACTTGCTGCAAGCATAGAACGAGCCAGTTCAACAATTGTTCGGTTTTCCCTCTCTGCTGCACCATTCTGCTCTGGTGAGTATGGTACACTGAGAGTTATTGCTACACCTTTTTCAGCAAATATCTTTTGAACTTCACCGCAGTCAAATTCTCCTCCTCCATCACAACGGAAACTTTTCACATGGCCAAGATTAGCAGCTTCATTGAGAAACGTATGTAGACAACAATTAACGTCACTTTTCTTTTTCAAAAAGAAGATTTTACGACATTTGCTATAGTAATCTTTAAAGCAAACATAATATCTTGCACCACTAAAGGAGTCCCCAGACATAGGGCCATTGACATCAGCATTAATGACTTCACCAGTTGACATCACTCTATAGGGACGTGACTTGAAGGGTTTTCGATGAGCTTTTCCCAGAGCACATCCATCACAAAATTCACTTGTTACTGCATGACTTACAGATATGCCCATATCAGTTAGCAGTTTTCGAACGTGTCGCTTATTTTGGTGACCAAGGCGTTCATGCCATAGCTGCAAAGCTTTAGTCTTGGAAGCAATACTTATCTCAGCTGGACTTGCTGGGATGACAACCCTCATAGACATAATGTATGTGCCATTTCTCCACGATCCAACTGCAACAAGTTCTTAATTACGAAAAAATTTAGCATACCTTTCAGTCATAGAGAATAGATACCGTTTCACATCAGGTACATACCAGACATTTTCCATGTGAGCATCATACCATTTACCTTGAATACAAACTTCAATGTTTATTCTGCCAGATCCATACACATAGATCTTGTTATTATCAGCAAATGATACCTCAATTGGCACAGGAAATGTTTGTAAGAAGTAAAGTACTGTTTGTTAGCAGTCATGTGGTGTGAAGCACCAGAATCAGACCCAAACATCAGGGTGTGTTTTGTTTGCACTAGCGGCAAATGCACCTTTATTACGCTTTGATACAATTAACTTTCTCTTAGGGCAGTCCTTACAAAGATGTGTATTCGAACCACACTTAAAACAGTTCTTTTGCTTGAAATTACTAGATTTATTACCTACAATACTTTCAGGAAGTCTTTCCCCATTTTTCACAGTTTTTTGCTTAAAACCAGGCACGCGAGCTGCAAATGCACCATAATCCACAGCAGCATTAGATTTAACACGTTGTTCAATTGTACACAATTTTTCAACAAGATTCTTGGTTGTTCGTTTATCAGAGTCTAGAGACTCCCAAACATTGCTGAATTCTTGGAATTCTGGACCCACAGTAAGCAATATTTTGCCATGCAATAATTCTTCTGGAATATTACTTGATCCAATACGATTTAATTTACCATTCATATCCATGTAGATTCTTTCAACTTTAGCTGCAAGTGTAGCAACATTGTCATTAGGATCTCTACCAAATTGAAAAAATTGTGTCATCAATAAATCAAGTCTCTGAATACTGCTTTGCTCAAAAACACTAATTAATTTGTCCCAAATGTCCTTTGCATTCGAATACATCATCACTAAATCCGCTACAGAAGCGCTCAATGTAGTTGGAATAAGCGCGGCTGCCTTAGCGTTATCATGCCGCCATTCAGCCACCTTTTTCACGTGCTCATCCGCACTAACATCACCGTTTACAGTGACCGGACAAATTTTAGTTCCATCAATAATTAACGTGAGATCATATTGTTTAAAGAGCATTTTCATTTGCCACTTCCACTTGCTCCAATTTTCCGCACCTTCTAGTTTATCGATTTGTACTTTCAAATCCATAGCGTCTCGCTGTTAGGCCTAGCACGCGGTTCACAACTTTTAGCAGATATTAAATTCACGCAGATTTAAAACACGCTAAGCGCATAACCTGTCGAAGTTATCGTAAAATACTATCTGGGCTAAAAACAAAAAGCAATTAATTAAGTACAAATAAAGCAGGAAGCATATTAAGAGCAAGCAACGCAACCGCTTTATTAGCGCATGCTACAGTCGGGGAAAAAAAAATATACAGAGTAAAACATGAGTTGAGTAGTAGCTTGTCTGATAGAGTTGTTACTACAATAAATAATAGTCCTTCAAGGACAAAGCTCTAGGTTTGAAATAAGCGTACAAATTGCATTCTCTAAGAATTATCTACCTCTAATTAAAAAAACACGTTATATTAATATATAAAAATAAAACTTTCTTAAATAAGATTAGCCACAAGTCTTACCACATTCCACGAAACCATAACAAACTCGTTCTAGGATCTAGGATCATATCTATGCGTCTGGCGTCAACTAAAAAGAGTTCTTACCAGTAAGTTAATCTTAAAACCATAGGCCATTAGTAAATAAAATTTTTGATAAAAGGTGTATTAAAATACACGACACCCGAGGGCGAGTTCAGAAACATGAGTGTACTCAGTAGATAGCAAATATTAGTTTCGTGATTGGTCCAATTGAAGTTAAGCAATTATAACAGTAAATTACAATTAAAAACATTATAAATTTATTATTAAAATACACCGCACCCGAGGGCGAGTTCAGAAACATGAGTGTACTCAGTGGATAGCAAATATTAGTTTCGTGATTGGTCCAATTGAAGTTAAGCAATTATAACAGTAAATTACAATTAAAAACGTTATAAAAATCTTTAGAACGATAATAATTGTAAGTTTGAGGAGTTAAATCAGTGCCTAATCTTCTATAACACAAATAAATGTTTCGGAGTTAAGAATAAATGAAAAAAAAAATCCGAGAGTATAAGGCGTGGACATCACATGATGTGTGTTAGCCAATAGCGATGGAGGGAAGTCCTGAGACTACGAACTAGGTTTTAACATAGTATGCGATTTAAAATAAACAAAGTCCTATCTTTGTAATAACAGTAAATACGAAAAGTCTTGATTAAATAGTAAATGTGCATAAAGTCCATAAGCATTGTCAGATATCAAAGATCTATCTTTGTAAGATTATAATCACAGCTGAGTAAAATAAGTCTTGAATAAAAGATGAAAAATTAAATAAGATGAAAACTAAAATATGTACGCTAAACACTATCACCATAACGCCTTATGATGTATAAGTTCGTGGTCTTTTCACAACATGGTCTTCAGTGGGATCATAATTCGTAAGTTCTTTTATGGCTGAATAAGGTGAATTTTTCATACTTTCGAAGAAGTTATGCATTGTAACGAGGATTTGATCATGGATGAGTAAGATATCTAAGTCCTTGTGGATTTGTGAATTCCTCACAAACCAAGGTGCGTTCGTTATGCTTCTCAGGATATTGTTTTGAACCACATGAATTTTCAGATGTTCAGATTTACTGGCAGTGGCCCAGGCCGGAACCGCATGCAGGATAATTGGTCGAATAAGGGTAATATAGATGGTTCTTTTGGTACGTAAATTTAATTTTGATTTTCTTTCGATCAGGGTGTAAAGGACCATAAAGGCAACATTTGCTTTATTTGTAATATACTGAATGTGGTTTTTGAAATATAGCGCTTTGTCGACATATACCCCAAGATATTTGTATGAATTAGCCACAGGAACGGGTGAATTATCAATACTGATGTTAGAGTTAACTGGAAAATTTTTTCTGTATCTTCGATAGTGAACAACACAGCATTTGGCTGCATTTAAGTTGATCTTCCAGTCATTGCAGTTTTTATTAATTAGGTTAACTTGTAACTCAAGTTTATCTATAGCACTTTGTGGGTTCCTTGAACTGGTGAGAATCACTGTGTCGTCGGCATATTTAAGAATATTAGAATAGAAGGAAACTGGCATATAATTGATAAATATATTGAAATACTTTGGTCCTAAGACAGATCCTTGTGGGATGCCTCGGCAGATGCTTTTTCTAGATGAGAGGATGTCTCCGCATCGAACTTGAGAAGTGCGTCTGTAGAGGTAAGAATAGGTGAGTTTCAGAAAACTGTTTGGGAGTAAAAAATTTGATAATTTATGAAGTAAGCCAGCATGCCAAACTCGATCAAATGCTTTCTCGAAAGTATGCTGATACCCCGTTCTTTTTTCTGAGTTCTTCTATAAATTCCACTAGGTTAAGTATTGATGGGTGGTACAATGTCCCTGTCGGAACCTGAATTGATTTTTATCTATATAATCTAATTTTTCCAGGTGGTTCGTGTGGCGAGCACTAATGATTCTCTCAAAAACCTTTTTAAGTGCTGGTAACAGACTTATAGGCCTATAGTTTTTTGCATGTTTAGAGTCTTTTCCAGTTTCCAGAATATTAATGATTATTGAGTGCTTACATTGGGAAGGGAAGTAGAAGTGGCGGATACAAGCATTAAAGATATTCGTTATGAGAACAATACATCAGTTAGGCAGGGCTTGAAGTGCTTCATTAGAGATATTGTCAAATCCCTTGGCTTTCCTTTCCTCGAGCTTTTTAATTAAGGTTTTCACTTCTCTTGGGTATGTAAAATCGATAAAAAACCAGTATTTGGACTATTATGAATACTTGTAATAGTATAACTATTTTCTTTTTCTATGTCAGAATTTGTTTCGCTGTGTTTTTCAACGGTTTTACTTAGTTCCTCTGCCTAAATTTCTGCGATTTCTTTTTCCGAATGGTGCATTTGCCCCATGTGACTTAAAGGATTAATTTGATTGGAGGATAAACTTCGAAAGGACTCAGCAATTTTAAAAGCTTTCGATCGAGTGTGGCACGCAGCCGGATTAGAGGGGACGCCTTCATGAGTGAAAGTTGCTTCTGTGGGAAGTCCACTGAATCCATTGCGACGAAGTGCTTAAGCCTAACCTAAGGGTTAGTGCCGCCACGAGGTGCCTGTCTCGCTGCTAATATTGACGCATATGCCATAAAGAGCATTTTTTAATGCTACTCGGATGCTTATTTTACGACTGTGATTTTATGGTCGTTATTTTTGGTAATTAATTTAGGATTTATAGCAGGATATTATTTATTTAATTCCGACTATTGCTGGCTTGGTATGATTAATTGCTTATCGGATTTTTTCTTGATATTTAATACTGATATAAGTTACTATAAGGTAAGTAATCTTATTTAAATACTGATTGGTTGTTCTTTCCTCATAGTTACCCCCAAGCTTCTGCTTCAGGTGGTTGTCAGGGGCCTTGAGGAATTCCACCAGTCCATCCGTCTGCTGAGACGCCGTCGTGCGGGCTCAGTTCCGGGCACTGGTCGTTCTACTAACTAGGGCGCTGGATTTTCTTGCTTTCCGTTGCGTGTGCAATCATGGACAGTGTTAGGGCTGTTTTTGCGCAGTTACTTAGCGACATTGAGGATGAAAAGAGTAAGGGAATTGCGCTTAGCGCGCGTAAAAAGAAAGATTATATCTTTTATCAGCAAATGCTTAACTGTTTAGATGCTTATCTAAAAAATATACATGATGCTGACACAGATGATGATATCTCATATGATAAACATGAAACATGTAAAATAACAAACGAGTTCAGTGATGATAACGGGCGATCACGCAGCCCAATAAAAATACACGAAAACTCCGATGTTAGCTCTGTAGATGAACTGACATTAGACAAGGATCTAAGTTCAGATGAGGAAATTACAAATAAACGCAAAGGGGACCAAATAGTTAGAATCAGGAACCCTAAGAATGTAACTAAAAAGATGAAAACTGTTGTTAATGCAAAACCTGAAAATGATCAAATTAAAGTAACTAATGATGATAAAGACAATGAGTACAATAAAAACACTACGGATAATTATAATAATTGTGAAATGGATACTACATCCCAAAATGAACCCCAGAACATGACTGATACAAACAAAAATACACAAATTGAAAAAGAATTTGTTAAAAAATATAAAGTACCACCAATATCTGCTAGAATCACTAGTCAACAATGGAAAAACATGCTAATAACTTTTAATCAGCATAACATTAAAGTAATAGGGCAAACTATAACAGTCCTAATTATAGGCGATGTGTTCGGCTTCTTCGTGAAGCCAATATTGAGCATCATAGCTATGTACTCCCACAAGACAAGGACTTAAAAGTTGTAATTAGAGGATTATTAAAGGATGGCGAACCTCAGGATATCCAACAAGATG
>KK115743.1:0-11347 GCA_000611955.2 Stegodyphus mimosarum
TTTTTTTTTTTTTTTTTTTTTTTTTTTTTTTTTGCACAGGCAAAGTTGTGAAAAATATTGGTTGCGAAAGTATTAAGAAATGACTTCAAACTGTTTTAAAGTTGTGCATCAAAGCAATAAATACTATCACTGCAAAAGCTTTGAATGACCGTCTTTATTCAGCGACTGAAATTTCAACAATCCACTGGCTCTCCAGGGGTAAGCATTTGAAGCGTTTTATAGACATTTTTAATTCCGTGATAGAATTTTCTCTTGAAGTAGGCAACCGTATGGAGAACCAATTAATAAAATCCACAAAAATATATTCTACTTGGCTGATATATTATTATTCATCGCTATGCAAAACAAACTTCAAGGAAGCGATATCAATCTCGCTGAATCTAGTATGATTATCTTTGGTTTTCATTCCAAAATTGACTTGTTTACATCGACACTGAATCCAAGAGAATTCCGTTACTTTAATAATATAAAGCCTTTGCCCGTTACGGAAAAGGATTATATTTCCTCAGATTGTATATTGCTGTATACAAGCCACTTGCAAAATTTAAAAGACCATTTTAATGTTCACTTTCAAGACATTAAAAATTTTAAAGCCCTAGCATCGCTCTCAGAATCGCTGAATTGCGGTATATCTGATCTTGATATTATGACGCAAGAAGTATTGATTGCATTGGAGGAGTATATCCAAGCACAAGTCCTATTCAAAATGCAATGGTACGCCAAGTTCTGGATGCTAAAATTCATCCAAGAGAAATGTCCCAAAATAAAAGCGTTTTAAAACCAACATTACTGACTTTTCCTTCTTGTTGCGTAGCAGAAGAAGGCTTTAATCAAGTCAATAATTTATTACGGAAAACAAGAGACAGACTGGATTATTTTAAACGACGGGATTCAAGAATTGACTTAAGCCATTTTATGCGATAAATTGAAAACAGTGCATCAATACTTCTTCATGGAGTGCAGCCATCACGTTAATAAAAATCTAATTATTGTGCAATTAGAATTTGTGATTTTGCTTCTGAAAACTTATTTATAGCTGTAAAATGGAAAATAATACAAAAAATAATAAAAATATAAATCTAATAAACCATTCTTCAAAAGCCTCGTTTATATTCGTAATCTAATTTAGTATGATGATTATGTTGTATGCTGTATATTATAGAAAAAAAATGTAAGGGGGTCGATGAAGAAAACAATTATTTTAAAAGCGATCAATGAAAGAAAAGAGTTGGAAATCCCTGGATTATATAATCTCTCATATAAATGCGTAGAGTCAGTAGGTTATTTTAAAGCAAGAGACCTGATAAATGAGCAATGCCCTCGCCAGGACTCGAGCCTGGACCTCTCGAATACGCTCTAGAGTATTCGTGCACCTTCACACCCGAAGGCATGCTGGAAGGAGAGAGAAAATACCTTATATACTTCCCTTTTTAAAGGGCGACTGAACATTAGGGGATCCAGTCGTCAAATGCTGGTGGTGACTCATTATTGTCCACCACCTTTTAGTTCCAGCGCCTAATGACTTTTAGTTCCAGCGCACTGAGTCATTAGATTACTTTGAAGCATGAAACGTGAAAAATGCACAAAGCCGTCGCTGGGGCTAGAAACCTGCACCTCTCGAATATGCGTCGAGAGTATGCTTGCTTCCAATTACACCACGAAGGCGTTCGGAAAGGAGGGAGAAAATACTTCATAAATGTTTCGGAATAAATAATAAAAGACTGAATTTTTTAGAGCTCCAATATCACATAAAGATGATTAGGAAATGTAATTAATGAAATTTTTAAATATATTGTGACCGCTGCATTGTATTACGCTTTCTTTTACGCAATCAGAAATATATTATCCACTGTGTATCAAACTGATAATTTTTATGAACATTTGCAACATTATTTTAATTAATAAACGAAGCTTCAGATGCCGTGCATCATATATTTCTACAAAATCGTTGGATTCTTTTTTTCAAATAAATTTATGTTTTCTGACAAAATATAATCGAATATGTTCCTCATAAATCTTCAGAAAAGCAATAAACTTTATATTTATTTTGGAGATAAATATTTTGAAAAATTGCTAAATAATGCCTTAGAGATTGTAAGAATTTCTTTTCCTTAATTGGGACTGCGTTTGAAAAATACGTTGTTGGCAAATTGTTTTCTTTAATAATATATGAGTAAATTCAGTAATTAGGATAGAATTAGGTTTCTTTCTTGGGAACATAGGATTTAGGTTTATTTTTACTGCTTTATTGTTATCGGGAATTAAAAGATTTGTCGCGTCTATTACGGAAGTGGAAAACATTTCTCGTGAAACTATTTTTCATAGTAATGGTTTTATAATGCATGTTAAAAATATTACTGTTAGAAGTTATGAAATTTGACTTTTTTACAGAAACTCATTTACTGATGTACATCTAGACTTTTATGATGTTAAATACATATATAGTCGAATTAATATATAATTCGATATTAATATCGAATTTATTCAAATTATATAATTAATTAATATTTAAGTTATTTTATTTCTAGATATATTGTGTGCCTTCTCATTACCACAGCTTTTTGTAATGTTTATAACAATCGATTCCAGTTCACATCCCTATTTCGAACTTGAAATCTTTCATGCAGGGCATTTTATAAGTAACTCTAAAATATTTTATTACTGCCCTTTCTTATTCCCTAGTTGGTCATCTAACAGTTTAATTCGATGTTTATACATGAGAAAACCGCAAGACAACTCAACTGCATTTCTGCATGTTCGCCCTGAAGGTGAAAATGCCAGATTTGGTAGCTGAAGAGAAATCTGTAGGTAAACGCAAGGGATTATTTATTAAAAATATTTCAGCCTAGCCTTGTTAAAACTGAAAAAACAAAAAATAAATCGCAAGCTGTAGGCTTCATATTGCAATTTCACGTCTCTAAGAAGAAGCTATCATTATTTTTTAATTAAAAATATTAAAAACAAAAAACACCGTAATAAAGATTCAAAGCCATAATATAGTGTCAAAAACATCTTTTGTTAAATACAGCAAAGCTGCAAATGCTCATCAGTTTTATCACTTAGATACATTATAATTTAAATGTATTCTAATTACCCCGATTTCAGAAATGATCAAAAAAGTTAAATCAAAACGTAAACTATTGAGAGGTGCCTTTAACTTTTATTAACTTTGTTGCTTTCAAATAGCTCACTTTGTTCATAAATAATATGCAGATTAAATTTGAAAGACGAAGTAAAGAGTTTACATTCGCCAAATGATAGTGTACTGAGAACTATTTGCTTTCAACCTCGCGTTGAAGATAAATTTCTGATTGTTTTGGGGAATGCATAATCTTTTAATAATTGTTCAGTCTATTAATCAATAAGAAACTGATCAAATCTGAAAACTGAAGTAACAAGCTTATGTTTTACCGAACATCACTCTGATAATTTGCTATGAATGAAATGTAATTAAGACAAATTAAAGTTATGTTTTGTTCAGTGGAAATATTTATGATGGGTCTTTTCTGTTTTCTTTTCATTCTACTCGTCCTTAAGTTTTCGAGGCACAATATTATGGAATTTATTTAGCCAGGATAAGATTTTATAAGCCAAGAAAAAAACGAACATACGCCACCCAACAGGAATAGTGGTTAGTGACTCTGACTGCCGTACCGGAGAAGAATACCAGAGAAGTCATGGATGTTTACAAATGTATAGTTTGTGCGCGGCATGGGGGCACTCTAAATATGAGGCGAGCCGTAGGTCATTTCGAGAGGTTGGTACTAAGGGAAGAGGGGTGGGAGAACCTCGGACCTGTGTCCCCGAAGTGCTATCTCTGAAAATTAGGGGCGGATTTGAGTTAAAAGTCGGGCAGTCATTTAACATGGTGCTCAGACGTATATGACTCATGTCGTGAACTTGTGCTAACCTTGGTCAGACAAGTGAGATTTGTAACAAAAAGAACAACAAAAATACCGCCTCTTTCAAGGCATAAAAAAGTCTTCAGGAGAAATCAGAGTATGAATGTTTTGCATTTAAAAAGAAATTATTGCCCAAAGACACAAAGAAATATTGATTAAAAACTAAAGCTTTGTTTTTCAGACAGGAATTCAAAAGTATAATCCCCCGATAAACGTATTTTAATTGCAGAAACGAATATATATTATGTTAGTCTCTTTTTCCTTCTGTAATATTTAATTTTTAAACATGTAAGCATGAACTGTAAATATCCGAATTCATAAGAACCGTTCCTGGTAACCCTGGAATTATTAAATTTCCCAGGTAATACCACAGAAGTAAAAAACTGTAAATTTGAGAAAACGTTTACAAATAATCGTTAAGCGTGACTGCGTCAGAAGTTAATAGGGAAGCCTTAAAAATTATCATTTATACACCCAAATATATTGCATCGTTTCCATAGTTAATTTGGAAGACTGGTGTTTCAAAGTTGGAGAAGCCTTTTTGCGTTTAGATTGTAATTCCTAGTACGTTGATGGATAACTAAAAGAGAACCGAGATGAAATTCGGCATCGGGCGTCTGAGAATCCCTTTGTATTTCGCACGTGCACTGAAAAGTCAGTCAATCTATATCCCCAAAGCGCACGCGCCGCTGCGGCCATGTGCGGTGGGTAAAGGCAGCCAAGTGACCTTGTCTGGTAGCTGGGAACGGGTTCAAGCACCCAAGTCTGGTTCTCTGCTCTTCATCTTCTCGGAGCGGGGAAGAATAATATATAGCGCTGTGGTATTTCCAAGGCTTGACTGTTGGTCTCGGCTGTTCCTAGTTAGCCTTTTCTTATCTTAGAGTTTCATCGCAAATGTTGATAGGGCGATAACACATTTCTTTTTCTTTTGCATAATTGCTTACAAACTAATATCATGGGAGAAAATTTTATTAACTATTCTATTTAGAAAGCTAGTAATTGCAGCAGTTCATGTTTCTAGAGAGGTTTCCAGAATAATGCAGTGTTACGCAAAAACAGAGGAAAAAGAAACTTATTAACTTACGTCTCATGCAAGAAATTAGCTAGCGCAAAGTGTTGATGAACTATGCAAAATTAATCTGAAATATTGAAAAGAACTTAATTCCTTCCTTTTAGCTCTCATAACGGCAAAAAATTAATAGTAGATTATGATATATTGCATAGTTAATCCTTAGTTAATTGCATTATCTTTTATCCCTTAGTTTGTAACCCGAAGTTCCGCAAAGTTTAAGAAAGTTTTCAATATGTAAATCACTTTTAATTGCTCAAAAATGAAACAAAAGTTTATCGACGTAATATGTAATATCGGTTTTTTTACGAAAGGCAATTTGTTTACTTAGTCTTTTTACCTAGTGTCCGACAGCGGTTGAGCGGTAAAGGCGCTGAACACTGGTAGTTTCTACCTGGGTTCGATTCCAGGCGAAAGGGCTGGCTGGGTGGTTTCCCCAAGTGCAAAGTGCATACGATCCAGTTTTCCTTCGAAAACCCTCCATGAAGATATCCCTTCCCTTAGGCAGATAGCCCTCGCGTGTTTTGCCATAATTAAATAACGAAACCCCCTTCTAATCAGATCACCTTTACGAGAATAAATTAATTGATTTACTAAATCAGCTTTAGTGGAAACTTTTCTAAAAGTGGAATTTATTACAATAATAACTCAACTTTATATCATTATTTTGTTGTCATTAATGCAATTTTCTGACGAATTTCGAACAGGTTATACCCAAAATCATCGAACAGATTTTCGCAGTGTTTTGGCATGCGTAGCAGAGCAGGGAAATGACACTTTCCTCGGGTGAACGGACAGCAAGGGGGCCATATTAGCTATAAAAAATCATGAACAACTTTTGTTTAAAAAAATAAGGTTATTAATTGTCAATTTAGAAACATAACGATAAAAACAGTTTTGAAACATATATTTAAACAATAAAAAGCGTACTATATTCTGGGCAGTACGTTTCATGTTCTGTGCTATGTATCCAACAAATATGTGTTTCATTAATCATTCTTCCGAGGCATCTGCGTGCACCACCACTGAACGGTGAGATCTTTAGTACTGTTACTTTAGCTTGGGTTCAAATCCCAATGAAGAAGCCGGCTGCAAAGGCTGTTTTCGTGATTTTCCCTATGTAAAGCAATAAAATATTTAATTGTGGAGCAATTTATGTGAAGCAATAAAATATTTAATATCAAACAAAATATTTAACATTAATTAAATTCGTCATGGAAACACTAAGTGCTTACTAATTCCAAGATAATTAAAAGTTTATTTTAAAACCTCAGCTCAATTCTAATTCTAATAATTAATATAATTTTGCCAATTCTATAATTAATGTAAAAGAACGTGTTTGAAAGTTTCATGTCGCTGATTTTAAGCTAAATTTCTTTAAAAGAAAATTTAATCTTGCGAAAGAATTTTAAGGGCTTGAATTTCAGAAAAGTGCTTATTTATATTAAACTAAATAGTTGAAATTAGATATGTGCTATTGCTTTTCCGAATAACATTTATTCATGAACGACATATGAAATTTACAAAGTTTAACACATTTAAAACCCCACGAAACGATCAAATGACGAGTGGTGAATGAAGAGACAGAATATGAGCCAACATTAAATCATATTAGTAATAAAAACCGTGCTTAAAAATATTATCTAACATTTTCGGTTGGTCAAAAGTTTCGCCGATATCTATCACTTCAAATACACTCTTTATGGAGGATTTTCTAAGAAAAACTAACTCATAATTCATTTGATATTCGGGGGAAATGTTTATGCAACCACCTGATTCTAGACAAGTAAACCTGGAACAAACTACTTGAGCAGTCTTACTCTCTCTGTCACAGGAGATTACAAATATTTATAGAAAAGCCAAAAACCTAGAAATATGAACATAAATTTCAGGTAATTTACTTAGATTGTATGATCGTTTAGTAACCTTTAGCTCAAAGCAGCGCTAGCCAGAAGGCCTCGAAACGGCATTTTGCGTCGGTTGGCCATAAACTGCGTATCACTCTTTAAATTTTTGTCTCCAGATATTATCGCCCTGTATTATATTTAAAGAAATTAAATAATGAAGAATCTGCATAAATGCATGCATGTTTTTCATATTGTGAAACAAATACCATACCTAGAACCATCAAATTTTGAATAACGTAATCCTCCTCCGAACATGGGCATCTAGACGCCTGAATTTGGAATTTGTTTTGCTATCTACTTTATATTTTGTAAGCCTTTAATGAATTTTTGATTAACAAACTCAACGATTTAAAGCGAGCAATGGCAACACCATATGAAAAAAAAAACATTTTTATCTCCAGCTCTCAGGACTGTCTATCGAAAATTCTAAAGAAATGCTGTGTTTGAATATTTTATGATATTGCTGAATTGAATTTTATGCAGTTCAGTTATCGAATTTTCTAGTTCAAGTGCGAAGAACATGATATTTAATAAATAAAGGTAACACACAAAATATAAATCTAATATAAAATAATAATGTAATATAAAATCTGAAAACTTTCAGATTTTTTTAATAGCTCAAAATTAATCATTGTTAGGAAAGCTCACTATCAAGAAGGGTAATATTTGGGATGACGACATGCCCCTTACTAAGAAATAAGCAGCTAGGCAGAAGTTATCTGTTATGAAGCTATAGATTTTGTGCACAATTTTCAGAGGTATTATTCTCTTGCTTTTATTCACAGATGAAGAAGAAAAATCCAAGGAAACAAACCCACATTATTAGTCTTTTGTTAGAAACTCGGAGCCTTGATAAAACTACTGATATAACGATGTCGACATATATCAATAACTGATACAAAATTTAAGTACGTTACCCCTTTATAATTATTAGCCCAAAGGGCGTTAGCCCAGGAGACCTATTAATTTCGTTGAAAATTATTAATTTTGCGTTGAAAACTTTAAATGTGGGTTCACGGTTCAAACTGTTGTCACCGAATATTACAGCCCTGTATTATATTTAAAGAAGTTAAATAATGAAGAATCTGCATAAATGTTATATATGTTTCTCGCATTGCCATAAAACGACGGTACCTAGAGCCATCAAATTTTGAATAGCGTACTTTTTCCCCCGAATATGGGCATCTGAAAGCCCAAATTTGGAATTTGGAATTTGTTTTATTATCTATTTCCTATTTTGTGAAATTTTAACGAATTTTTGGTTAACAAACTCAACGATTTCAAAGCGAGCAATGGCAACACTGTGCGAAAAAAAAAACATTTATCTCAAGCGCGCGAGACTGTTTATCGGAAATTCTGAAGATACGCTCACTTTAAAACTATTTTGCGATATCGCTGTTTAACTGAATTTTCTGGTTTAAGTGTGAAGAACATGATATTTAATAAATAAAGGTAACCCACAAAACGTTAAAAGAACTCCCCTTTAGGCGTGATGTAAAATCTGAAAACTTTCAGATTTATTTTATTTATTAATAAATTTATTTCCCTTTTTGCAGCCTCTCATCTTATACCTGAGTCATGCACATAACCTGCCACATTGCTGGCATGTTTCTAACTACTGCCGTTCTTAGAATGATCTGATGCTTGTTACCCGCAGATTAAACCAGACAGAATGCAAATTGAAGATGATGCTCCATATTTTAACATGATATAAATACTACTCAATGCATTATTCGCAGGCTGAAAAAATATTATAAGAATAAAAGTCAAAATGATTTCTTCTTATGGGACTATATTCTTCCTATGAAAGAGCACTTAGTTGTATAAAATAAATAAACTGTTGTAAAACTTAATTAATTTGAATTACTTTAAGCAACTTCTTTTATAAAATTACCTTGGTTTTATGACACCAGGAATAATAAAAACATGTTTCAGAAAACATTTGCGTTCCAGTTATACCATGAATATTGGATAAGCTAAAATAGGCTTAATAATACACCACCTTTTAGGAATAATTTAAGTTATAAGGAATAGTCGTATATCCTCGTGCATGCTTTTGGAACGTAACTGACAGAACGCCTGGCAGAGTATTTGTAGCTGGAATCCCGAAAAGTTCAGAGCTGAATTTTCCTGGTCCTGGCTCCCCAAAACTTGCATGTACAAAATCTCTAGTCATATACACTTCAGAATCAGAACTAAGGTACTTAGCAGTGCAATCTCTGAACTATAATCATCAGTATACTTTTGTAAAATTCTGAAATCTTATTATTTCTATAAACCAACACGTTTTAATTATTTTTAATTTCTGTAATGTTTCAAAAGTTAGTCTTAATTTTGGGAAATAAAACAGAAGCAATTTGTCTTTCTACGATCTTTAGAATGTTATCTTCGGATTCCTTATTTAATGGTAACTGAAAGGCTCCCTTTCGATGAAATTCTTCTAAATGTCATCTGTACTTAAAATTCCAAAACGTTTGGAAAAATGAAAACGGATGACACCGATTATCAATCATGCTGTAGCGAGCTGATTTAGCAGAAAAGAATAAGAACTGTGTTGCAGCCTTTGGCTGATGATTAACAGTAGCATTTACTATGTTGGGCCAAAGAACCCTGGGAAAACTGGAACGACTACGATTTACAGTTACACTTTCCTTTCACTTCTTTGCACTAGATGTACCACATTCAAATATTTATTGTTGTTTTTTATTTACCTGGCTTGTAACTTTCGCTGAAAGTCGATCATCTCTGTTTATCGTTTCTAGTCACGTCTTTCTTTTCTTCCTTACTGAATGCCATTCTGTGATGCCTTTACTTAGCTAATTAAATGCGTTTCAGATATACAAACTAAAAGGCAAACGTACTATACTGTTCTATTTTGTACTGTTTTATGCATTTTAATGATATTTTTTACGATTAGAATGAAAAACGGAGTATGCCAACCTACTTCCAAATTTTTTGCATTTTCTTTCAATTTACGAAAGATTTAAAAAGAAATAGAAAGAGAATTTTTAATGGAATCGTTTTATTACCTAAGACTAAAATTGGAATTAGTCTCGGAAAATAAAATTTAAAAATTTTATATTAAGGCTTAAAACTTCAAAGAAGTTGTACAGAATATGCCTTTTACTAAATGTAACTTGTAGCAAATCTTCAATAAGACTATAAGCGACTTATCGTTATGTCTAATATGAAATAGAAGCATAAGAAGATATAAAAGACCCTTTTAGTTTAAAACTAAGTACGTTGAACAGATCGCATACCTGATACTAACACTTCAACCAGCAAATTATTGCGAGAACTCAAAAGCAGAATTTTAAAATTAAAACTAAATCTAAGCATTTATTAGCCAAAGGCTACGCAAAGAAATTTAAACGCAAAAGTTGGCTCTTAGAGCTTATACCAGCGTGAAATTACTACCGACAAGAATAAAGCAACACCGATGACGGAAACTCTTATCATAGAATAACAACTAGAGACGTGGCCTTCGGCAGGCAGAACATGCTCTATCTAAATAACCTCAAGCTCTCATTTAAATACGAGTGAACTAATTTCCTCTCTGGTAGGAAAACGGAAAGAGAGAAGTAATAGTAGAGATTCAGAACATACATTAACTAGTTAATTAACAAAAATAAATCCTGCAAAGTGTTGACATTTAAATAGTTAAAATTAATTTTTGAACATAAAAAATTACATAAATTTAGCAAAATACTGTCCGGTCTTCGTATTCAGATTTCAGTTCTACACCTGAAATAGCTTTCAGTTAAACAACTACGGCAGGCTATTTTTTTTTTGTGGCAGCTTTCTTATTAAACTGATCTCCAGGAATCCAAACTATAAAATATAAAATCATATAGTTAAAAGGATTAATATACGTACCGTTGCTAAATGACAAAGAAATTAAACTTGATATGATATTATTCCGTCATAAATTAACATTGTTTGTAAAATTTTATTATTGTTTAATAAAAAAGGTCTTAATTACTCAAGACGTAGCTATGCGTCGACCCGACTGCTTGCTTATGAGCTTTACAACAAATATAAAAATATTTGTTGTAAAGCAAATGAAACATGAGCAGTTTCTTTTCTTCTAGGACAACTTTTTTTAACCATTTTGATAAGTGGAACTCTTTTTAATATCTCTTCTTTTTATCGTGAAACCCTTGATTTGCTTCATTAGTATGGTTTTCATGCAACATTCTGTAAATAGATTATTTGCAACAAAGATGACAATTATTTCAAATAATATCTGCTTGCTTCAAAAAGTAATTGGAAAACTAACCCAAAATGCTTTAAGATAACATAAAATAACGCATTCAAACAGGAATTTTACATTTATATTTTAATGAGATGAGTGGTACTGTGTTTTGTTATTTCAGATATACGTAATATTAGGCTTTATGGATGAAAGCTCAATTTTCATATCAGGTTCGGCATCAAGTTTGTTGCGTCATTTATTTTTTGTTGACGCC
>KK115743.1:18257-123047 GCA_000611955.2 Stegodyphus mimosarum
AACATCTGAATTTCTTGTACTCTGTTTAGAATCATTCTCCTCATTTCTTATCAAACAGTGCATTATTCAATGTTCTATCTTAAAAAGAAATGCATTCTTATAGCTTCATCCGGTTTGAGCTTTAACATTTTAGATAAACACAGGAAATACTAGTTTTTTTATCGCAATGAAATTCGAAACTTTTTTGCTAATGATGCTGAATAAAGTCTGTTATTTTTCACATATTTAAATCATTCTACAAGCTCATATTTAACAGCTAGGAGAGACCTAATATAACAGAAAGAGTAAATTTTTCATTCTTTGCGGCATAAAAAGAGAGTTATTTATGGATAGTGCTGTGACATCACAAGTGCTTTCGAATATAGAATCAAGAATACTGGTTCCGAAGGCTTTTCCATAAAATTGCTAAAAATAGTGCCCCTAGATAGTTCACGGGTAACATCAACTCTTGAAGAAACAAAAAAATAAATAAATAAATAAAAATCTCCTTTGATAGTAAAAAAATGTGTTTTTCACAGTTTTCTCTATTTTTTAATTTGTCTCTGCATATTCTGTCGGTACTCAATGTAGAAGTAAGGTAGATCATGACAGAGAAGGTCACTGGGTGATTATTGATAAGTGAATATAAATGAACTAAAAAGAAAGTAAATAAAATAAATGAAATTAAAGAAGCATTTAAATGAAACACAATTTTTATGTGTCGTGTACTTTAAAAAATAAAGCTATTTTAACTAGCTGAAAATATAAAGACAAGAGCTTAATTTGAAAGAAATTCTACTATAAAAAAGAGCTAGTTAAATAAATGCGTAAATATTTGGTAGAAAGGTCATAGATTCCTATTTATAGAAAAACTTAATATTAAATTAAACAATAATACTAAATTTAGAAATATTTTAATAAAATAGAATGGTCTTATCTTAAAATACAGTACACGCGGGACTTGGAGATCAGTGATATATCGGATCGCGCCAAGATCAAACGCGCTATGATCAAAGGCGTCATTCTGGTGTTGACGACAATTTTTGAAATCCCGCCAAGGCTGTACAGTATACTAGTATTTTA
The DNA here is from genome assembly GCA_000611955.2 of Stegodyphus mimosarum. Taxonomy (NCBI): domain Eukaryota; kingdom Metazoa; phylum Arthropoda; class Arachnida; order Araneae; family Eresidae; genus Stegodyphus; species Stegodyphus mimosarum. Next base: position 19,320 of record KK115743.1, read on the forward strand.
TCAAACAGAATATTGATAGAGAATAAGACATTGTAAAAATTGCATTAAATTTAGAGATATTGTAATAAATATTGCAAATAAATAGTATTAAACAAATTTAGGATTTATAGTACGTTACATGACAATAATGGATTATTTTTCCCAAATGATGAAGTACTAGTTGGCAGAGCAGAAAAATTTTAAAAGTCCTAATGTAGCAAGATATAATACAAATAAAAAACTTAAATTACCGTAATATAATATTATAATAAAACACTCTTTTTCTCTTTATTTGCTTAACAAATAATAATAAAAATGCTACGGCTTAAAAGGTACTTTTAGTGATTACTGGTAAATATTCATTATAATGCTTGAAAAGGTATTATTACTTATTCATTAAGAACTGAAAATTTATACGAGAACTAATAGGATATAAAGTTCATAACTGTCTAATTTGGGCATCAAATGGCATCCACAGTGACAGCTATTGCTATTTGACAAAGTATGCAATCTTTAATTTTTCTTTTATATAAAAGTCATAAATTTCTTGCAAACTGAGGTTTATAAATCTGTTATACATAAACATAAAACTTTAATTTAACTTGCACATGGTCTTGTGCATAACAAAGTACTGCCATTTGGTAAAACATAAGGTTTCTTACTTCTTTTTCAGATTTAATTTATCTGTTAATTGGTTTAAAAATGACAGACTTAAAAGCAATAAATACGCTCTCTGTTTGAGCTTTACATTTGGAAATTTTTTCAAAAATAAATTCCCGTTTCATACACATCATGATATTACGCCACATTAACACTCAAGAAAATTAATGGTAAGCTCTTTAGAAAATTTTTTAAAAATGTGAATGTGCCGACTTTCTGCTTTCAGAAATTTGATAAAGTTGTTCAAAGGTGAAAACCGATTCCTCAGAATTCCATACATCTCCGCAGACAAAGTAAGCCATTCAGTAGATTCGAGTTTATTTAAAGCCATTCGAATTTATTTGAAGATTCACATCTGCAGTAGATAGTCGACTGAGCTGGAAGAACCGATTAAACCGGAAACATAAATAAGTAACATATTCTAAATAAATAACATCTAATTCTTCTTCTTGAGTGCACAAAAATAAAAAATACTTTTAATAGAAATTTAGTGCATTATTCTTTCCTTTTCTTGGATGAATTTTATCTCATCTGAAAATGCGATCTTTTAAACTTTTTATATTTTAGTAGTTTGAGTTTAAACTAAAAACTGTCTTAAAACTGACATTTTGACAACTTTTAAATTAAAATATTTTTGCGGTTCGCGTTGCTTCCCATATGCACATATAAAAACGCTGTCATCTTTTGTAAAGTTTTGTAACTCTTAATCAAAAGTAGCATTTTCTTTCTTTCATTTGTATCTTCTTTATTTTCTTCCTCCATGCTCAAACTGATTAACCCTGAAATTCCTGAAAACTAACAGGAATGATATAACGAAAACTAACTGAAATAAAAATCTTATTGCAACTTGCACAGTCCTTGGAAATGTAGACTAATACTATGAACGCCAACTTGAGGACAATGTGCAAATTACCGTATTGCCAGATTTGTAATACAAAAGGGAAGTAACATAATTAATTATATTACGTATTTCTCTCTTTTTTTTTTTTACACTGAAGATGATGTCGGAAAAGTATAACAATGTTACATAGAACAATTTTGAGACTAAAATTGGCGAACGATGCATGCGAGAATACAGTCGCGTCGAAAAGAGAGATTGTGGCTCTGCAGTAATTTATGACAGACATATCTAACTTATGATTGTTTTAATATTTCCACTATTATTATGATTACAAAGAAAAGAAGTTTCTAATTCCGCATTGCGCACTTCAGTGCATAGAGACCCGTTGCGCGCCGTCTAATGAGTTTTTAATTTTTTGAATTATAAAGGCGACACTCAGCCGGAATTCAATATATGACTACGTATGATGACTGACGGCTGACATTAAGAATCACATCAGTCATTCTCTTCTTACTGGACTTTCTTATTGAAACGCTCCAATGACAAATTAATATTGCTTTTTCATGGCTGAAAAAGAAATTAGAAAAGTCTTTTTTTTTTTTTTAAATCTGATATTGAAAGTGATTTACAGAAAATGTTGAATGCACAGTGGCGTAGCGAGCAACCGGATCCAAGGGCACAATACCTTTTTTCCCCTCTGAAAAACCATAAAGTAATATAATATATGGAATATATTCGTAATAAGAATATTATCTAATACAAATAATAAAATGCAATATCTGTCCTAAAATACTCTATAATATATTACAAATAGTCACTACCTAACTACACTTCTACAAAATACTATACAGGTTTTCGGGATAACAGGCTCAGGTCAGCCTTTAAATTTGAGACAAAAAGTCTAATTAAAAAACCAAAACTAGAATTGATTCGGAAATGTATCTGTGGAAAAATCAGACATACTCTCCTGGTGTTAGTTAAAAAGATGTTATTTATTTTATATATTTATGTAATTGCTTTTATGTATTATATATAAGTAGATATATTTATTAATAATAATATAATATTATAACATAATAACGCAATTAATTACTATGCATATATTTTTTTTTGCCTTTGATGAAGCAAATTTATCAATTACTTCATAAAGTCGATCATTTCAAATTTTTCTCTTTTCACATTTAAAAATGATAGATCAGTTAGGCAATCTTGTCACTTCGATGATCGTAGATATGCGAAAATTAATTTTAATTTGCTGAACGAACGCCCACAGTTAACAGTTGGTACTAAAATAGTAAGGAATATTCGAAGTGCGGCTCTCAAATTTGGATAAGAAGCTCTGATGGAGTTTTAAATTCAATTTTTTTTCTACTGCGAAATCACATCTTGCAGTCACATATTTCGCCATACTGTTTGTTCTCTTCCATTAAAATCTGGGTTATAATATTCACAGAAATTTTTTAAATTCTTTTCAAGAACGTTATCAACATTTTCCTTGTTTAATAAATTTTCAAAGTTCAATAAATATCCAATTTTGGAATTAAGATAACTTAGTGTATTAGTACATCGTATACTTATTTTCTGCTGCAGACGATCAGGAATGCTTTTCACAAGGCGAAAAATTTCATTTTCTGCAAAAAGGTCAACATCTCTACCCAATTCTCCGGACATTTGACGGCGTCTTCTAATACGAATTGTTGCATTAATATCCCATTTTTACAAACAAAATTAGCCTTTTCACAAATCTCGTCTCTAATTTCTCCAAGTTCAGTCACTGATGGTTCAAGATCATGCAACGCTTCTCTAAAATTCATTCTAGAATTTTGTAAGAGCTGCACTCGGTTAGTTCTCCTCAAGAGTTCATACCAGAAATTGACTTAAGTTATGAAATTAAATTCAGTGTATCTTGCAATAAAATTTAGCTTCACTTTTGGTGTCTCTTGTGGTAGAACTTACCTTTTTCTAATAGTTCTGCTAATTCTTCCATCGACAATAACACTAACCGCTTTTGCTCTGGCTCTAATTCTAGTTTCAGATTCGTGTTTAACTGTTTTCTTTAAAACATTTTTTTAATTCCCATCATAATTTTGAACGGGAGAAAAACAGATGTATATTTCCAGTTTTCCAAAACATGTTACAACGACTAAATCTTTCTTAGCTGCACTGAATCCTACTACATTTAATGAGTGATTATCACAATTTACAAATAATGCTTCATTAGTTTCTGTCCATAATTTTTGTTGAACACCAGATATGTGCCCTGACATCCCGGCTGCATTATCACAGCATTGTGATCTACAGTTTGCTAATGAAATCTGATCGAAATTTAATTCATCTAAAATTGTATTTTCAACTGAGGCTGCATCTTTAGCATGTATAGCATATATGTAAAAAAAGATTTATGATAGAAACTTTTCTGCTGGTAAAATGAATACATGTACACCTAGACTTGCGACACTATTCTTGAGGAGCGATGTCAGGAGTCTAATCAAATAAAAGTCCATAATATTTATTTCTTGCGATGTCACTTATAAGGTGATTATTATAGTCTCGCGACCGAATTAATAATAGTTCAAGGTCGAAGGGCATATAATAAAATAAAAGACCATACTGCGTTCTTTGTTACCGTTTTAAAATAACAAGTGTGATCTGACGTGCATTTCACTTAAAAAATAAAAATATTTCATTATTTTAAAAAAATAAAGTGTTCAGAAAGAAAGAAGAAAGAACGTCTTGCATAGAGATATTCGATTACATTTGATCAAACAAACCAACTGAGGAAATAAATAATTATATTAAAGCAATTATTAATTTAAAATTTATTTCCTATAAATCGATCAAAGTAAAAATTTTAATTTTCTGGTCCTTCTTTTCTTCTTTTGTCCTGGTGACCACTTGACCACACCAGTTCTACGAACGGCGCCCGGGTGATGATAGATCCCTTGCTCCCTTTTCGCTACGCCTTTGTGAATGCGATTTTGAAGTTTCAAGCACTGTATTTAAAAAAGTCTAAATAATTGTCAGATTTCTTTTTATGCTGAAAACCATCATAATTTAAATTCATCAAAAATATTAAAAATAAAAAATATATTCATCGTGAAATGTGTTTCATTACAGTTTCCTGTTTTTGCCATTTTTATCCAATGTTGTTTTTTAAAAAAGAGCTCAATAATAATACCATCATGTAAGATTATAATGATAAACTCAATTTTTTTTTAAATCTAAACACTTCATGACGTAGGCTATGTACCCGCTTTAGTCTTTCAATACCAGAATATTCAGTAATTACAACTACTTTAAACGACTAAAATATTCATTTGAACTTCAGCTTGAAATTACATAAATAAGACGTTTATCAGTATTAACTTCCGCTTCCTGCGAGGAGGACAGACAGCAATGACTCAAATACACTCATGTCCATAAATTAAGGATAATGCAAAATTAGGCAAAGGAAGAGTTAGAAGAAAAACAAATTTTACTTATTTGTTAAGCTTATTTATTAAACAAAAGGTAAAGAGAAAAAAAAGATGCTACCTGTTTGATATTATTAAAAAAATTAGCGATTTTTTCACCCTGCAGCAAATTACAAAAAACCAAGATTACATGGTTGGTATGATTGTTAATACATTGTATGTCTCCCAGACTATGCAATACAGTCCGTACAACGCCTAGGCATGCTGAGTATCAAATTATCGATCTGATCTTGGGGGATATTACACCACTCAAAAAGCAATGCTCTCCGAAGTTCCGGTAGACATGTAGGAGAAGGTTGACGGGCTGCAACTCGTCGGCCAAGCATGTCCCACACGTGCTCTACTGGATTCAAGTCCGGTGAGAATGCTGGCCAGTCCATATGGGTGATATCCTCCGATTGAAGGCATTCGCTTACGATGTTTGCACGGTGAGCACGGGCGTTGTCATCCATAAACACAAATTGTGCGTAACGGTGTCGTTCAATGATGTTTTCTTGGTGGTAACGGGTACCTGGAGCTCTCCATATGAAAGTCCGGCGAGAATCAGACTGAAGTTAAACCTGGACTCGTCGGAAAACATCACATAAGCCCACTGTTGCGATGTCCACAATGCATGCTCTCTACTCCAAACTAACCGCAGGCGACAGTGAGTTGCAGTAAGTGGAACGCATTTGACAGGTCTACGAGCATATAGACCAATCTGCCTTAAGCGTCTCTACACGGTCTGCCTTGAAATTGTCGTACCAGTGGCTGAAGAATGCTGACGAGACAGGTTTGAGGCTGTGCTTCGCCTGTTTCTTTTGGCAGTAACTGCCAAATACCGGTCCTCATTCGGCGTTGTAACTCTGGGGCGACCTGTGCTGTAACGTCTACTCACATTACCATCATCTTGGATTCTTTGCCAAAGCCTGGAGCTGACACTCTGGGCAATTCCAAGTTCGTCTGATACTTCCAGTTGGGTACGCCCACATTCCAGACGGCCGATAATTCTACCACGTAAAAAATCATCCAAATGCGTCCTTTGTGTCATAACTATTCGGTTATTGCACTGAAATGCCTAGCGCCTGCGAACAATTTTACTTCTTTGCCTGTATTCCTTATATATCACTCACTCTCTTACACTCTCGTCATTGTGACGTACCATCGGTGTCATCTGGTTACTTCCTGAAATTTGCATATGATCCTTGAAGATGTGTGTAGTGATTTTACAGGTAATATATTTATTTTAGAGTTCGATTTCCGCATGACTCCAAATTATCCTTAATTTATGGACATGAGTGTACTTTATAATTCAAGGATGTGGTTGTCAACTCCTCTATCCTAAACTTAGATTGTCGTTCCTTCTTCAAACTCACTTCATTTACACAGTCGAGTAGACGAAACAGTGTAAGTACAGAAAAGATTTAATATAAGAAAAACGTGTTGGTTAAAATAAATCTTAGAAAATTAACTAGGCAGACTTACAAAGATCTAAGATTTTCTGTGAAAATTATTCGCACAAGGTCGGCAAATATGTAACTTAAAAATGCTGTATGGAATCTAAAACATGATATACAGTCTCAAAATAATGGAATATTTGCTGCAAATGCAGTATATAAGTGATAAATTAGAATATTTACTCAATGCAATTTCTAAACTATGTCTTCATTTTATTCTTTATATAATTAAACATAACGTTTATCAAAATAATAATTTCAGAATTAAAACAATTGACTAACTAGCAAAACAAAAAACTTAGATTATCTTTTTTCTTCTCCTAGAAACTAAAAGCAGTCGTTTCCAGTGTTTTGTTTGTGTTGACAGTATGACCATAATTTAAACACTGTTAAACTTTATATTTGGATATTTATTCTGAAAATAAATTCCACTCTGGCACTTATCGTGAAATCATGGCATGGGAACATTCTAGAAATTTAGTGATAAATTTTTCAGAGAAATTTCTAAAAATGTGAATGGGAAACATGGGTGTGGAAACAATTTAAATCGCATCAAAATAATAACTAATATGTCACGTTTAAGTAACAAAAACACAAAACTCCTGCGATTTTTGAAAAACTTGGCATTTTGGCATAAATTGAATTGTAGAATCGAATCGATGGAAAAAATCGATATGTCATTATGGAAAATTCCGATTTCGTGTCAAAATACCTGCGTTAGGAGAATGCTATATATAAATCTAATATATATACATTTATATATATCCTAAGTCGCGGTTTCGAGACATGAAAAAAGCAAGTTAAATTTCGTCAATCGGCCCAGTATAACGGGAGATATAGAACTGTCTTCTTTTTTTTCTTCCCACAGTGTACACTGAAATTGTTTCACAATTGTCCTGAAGTGATTAAAATGCTTCCTTATCCTCTGATTAATTCTCAATAGATCCTGTTTGGTAAGAAATGATGTAGTGCAAGAAAATATAGTATTCAATTAAATTTGAACTGAAAATGAGATTGAGCAAGAATAGCGTAATATTAATTTACTCGATGTCAAATATATTGAAATGCGTAATTTAAATAAGAAGACCCATTAGGTACTAAATGTTGCGGAAGTTACATATTTCTGTACTTTTAGCAAGCTCGCAGCGTGTCCCAAAACTTTTGTAGACACTTTATTTACTAATTAATTGCTTTATTTTATTATTATTATTATTTACTAATTAATTATTTAATTGATTTTAATCTCAAATTATTATTAATACTATACACAGATTTCACTGCAAAACCAACCCATAATTTTATAAAGCATTTAAATTACGCTACAGGTTATTATAAAAGGTTTTAGTATATGCAACAGAACTCTTAAAAAATCTTTGCCGCATTACATTTCAACTTAAACAGCTGACAGATATATAATTAAGTTAACGAAATACTTTTTCTTAGAACTACTTGCTGTTGAACATCTTTAACGATGACTATAATTCTTATCACTTAGGAAACTGATAATGCTTCAGAAATTCTTTTAACACCATCAAAAGTCCATTCGACTCCCATGACGATCTAGACTGATTCTTATCACTTGAAAAATGAAAATGGACAGTATTTTCACTCATTGTAGGCAACATGCCAAAACTATTTGCTGTTTTTTTAAAGCGAAATTCATTTAAAGTTTTCATATCAAATTTATATCTATGATTTTAGTATAATTTTTTACCTTTCTTAGAGAAATGTGTATTTAAGGCTTTTGACATGGAATTAAAATATCGAAATACGATCATCTCAATGCATTTCCAGCTGATTCCAGAAGTGATGAAACATTTTCCTTAATTTGAAATTTATCTTTTTAATACTTAGAGAAAATAATAAAATATCACTTTCATACATGAAGAGATCTAACGAAAGTTGTTGGATCAAACTGAGTTGTGGAAGGATTTGAATTTTAAAGATCTTCTCGTAAGCTATTGTGGGGCAGTTAATACATTCAATTGAATTAGTAAATTCTAGTTCAATTCCGGGATGCACAATTTATCTTCAGCTGTACTTTACTTCCAAACTTTTAGTATGTGCGATTGCATGACGCTTCCTTAAGAAAAAATCCAACGTCGGTTAATGTAAATTTACATAACTTGATATCTAGTTTCTGATAAAGACATTTGAAAGTTTACATAAATAACCTACTTAATGTGTAAAATGATTCCCTTCTGATAAAAAGAAAGGTCATTCTCTTTCAGATTAAATACTTATTTATTTATTACACATAACCTCAATTACGTCTTTGATTGCCATTTTTATTTCATTCATCAGCGCCTTATCGAAGGCCTTAATTCGTAGACTTTCGACTATCTTTGATAATTTTTATTTAACTCTCACTCTTTTGTACGAGCATAAGAAAACGTTTCCAGTAGATATGATTTTTACCTGATAAGTTAATAACGATACAGCTGCTCAAATATCGATGTTATTTTAAAAAAAGGGATTGTCTCCCTACCGTTGATAATTTTTTCAAGTTGAGATGGTTTAAGATTGAATTTTGAAAAGAAAATTATGCTCCGTGTTTATTTCTTATTAGTATATCGGCATCAATCTTAAAACGTTAACCTGAATTATTTCTCTGTTTCCATCTAAATACATCTTTAAAGTTGCTTTCTGTTTTTTCTTTCAGATCGGGTTTAAATATACTTACACGCTAAAAATAAAATTTAATTTGTTTCAAATAACAATTTTTACTTCCTTGTACGAAGTAAAGGAAGTATTGTAATTGCGAAAATTTTTGGTATCATATTTCAACGAAAATATCCATTTTGACCACTATCGAATACAACTTTAACAATGTTTTTGTACATCTCTATGTAAGGACAAAATAAAGGACTCTTTTTCCCAAAACCATTTACAAAAAGGATTTAAAATGGACTCAGAAGAGAGTTTTTTCGTGACGTCTGTACGTATGTATGTATGCATCTCGCATAACTCAAAAACGTTTAGCCTCAGAACGTTGAAATTTTGTATATAGGACTGCTATATCATGTTCTTGTGCACCTCCTTTTTTTGTTGCAATAGACTTGCTTGTTTCTGCTTGGAAATTAAATTTTAATTGTAATTAAAAATGATTTAATTATGTTGTCCTTATGTTCGGGTTAAAATTTTTATGCCTTTAGTAAATCTGCAGAAATTGTAGAGTTATCAACAATTTAAAAGTTGTTTAATTGCGGCTAAGCCTAATTATTTTTACCATAGCAATCATATTTGCTTACATTTAAAACTTAACAGAATAGTGGATTTGTTGCCAATCTAGAGAAACTACTCTTCGAATAATAAAGATAACGCCTTCTTTTATTATTGCGAATTAAATCATGCTTAATCTAAAATTTATTCAAGGAAATCTGAAAATCTGATAATCTGAAATTTATTCGAGGAAATAAGTGTTTAAGATTTACTTCGTAATTTTTAATATAATAGATAGTTTGGCTTTCGTGTATTTTTGCTTTGTCGCGAAGCGAGATCGGAATTAATCGAATGAGGAATATTGAATCGTCTGTGAAAAATTTTTTCTTTTTCTTTTCTTTTTTTTTTTTTTTTAAATAGAACATGTGGCAACGATTGGATAATTCTTCGGATGATATACATAATTTTCGTACCTAGCACCAGAGTGTCGCTATGGTAAAAAAATATAGTGACTTTTAAAGAGCGCATTTTATTCTATTGTGGTTTATGCGCTATCGACGAAGTAGATTTAATTCAATCCAATAAGTTTAAATGAAATGCAAAACAAAATTTGTATAATTTAATAATCCGTACAAGGAAGTCCTGTGGTGTACACATAAGATTTTTTTAATTGTTTTAACTCTATCTGGTGTTTTATGTTTTTATATATTTTGCAATTTTTAATGGAGATATTTTGAGTTTTTATATATTTTTGCCTTGCCGCGAAGGAAGAACTGTATTAATTTAATAAGAAACATATTTCTAATGAAATTCGAGGAAATAAGTTTAAATGCAATGTAGCAAAAATGGGTATAATTTAATATTCCGTACATGGAAGTCATGAGGGGTACACATCAGATGTTTTAAATGCGTTTTACTGAAAATAACGACCTTGAAGATTTGTGGTTTAAAGTGCCGAAAAAGGTGAATCATGGGCTCAATTAAATAATTTGCATTAGCAAAACATTTTATCTTGCGAATGAATAATCAATATTAAAATGAAGACAATGCATGAGTTGACAAATTAACTAATTAAGCTTTATTAAATTCTTCAGCTTCGTAGGGTATTAAAAAAAACAGTAATTTAGAATTTGAACGAAACTTAGATATTAAAAACTGATACCATTAATACGTATTATTGCCTAATAATTTTCATCCATTCAACTTCCCTTCAATTTGGATTTAATCCAATTTAATTTTTTTAAATATCGTACGAAATATTTACACGCAGATTCTGAAACCTCTTTGCATATTTATCTTTTCTTCTGTATATTATTTACTTTTCGTTTTTATCGACTGGTGTTTTTCTCATAAACAGAACACCTCTGTCAACCGAAGAATTTTGCCAGTTTCGTTAATTTCTGTATTGCAGTCATTCATGAAATAACAAAAATTTCCGATAAAATGTGATTAATAAAGTGCTCTTTGTCCTTTTGTTTAATTTCGGAATTTCATCCAAGAAAACAGCTTCTTTATTTATTGTTGTTTATACGAAATCCAGTGATGCTGATAAGTATTTGGATTAAGCTTCTCATCGGCTTCCTGTTTTCATTACAAGTCTTATCCACAAAAAGGCAAGAAATAACTTCTGGAGTTCTTATAATCATTTGCAGAAATACAGAGGTAGAAGAGTGAAAGTACTGTTTGCACTGCTTCTGAATTCTAAGCACGCGAAAATAAAATCAACAAAAAGAGAAAAGTAAGGATTAACGCCAAATTATACCTTAAGGTAGCAAATGTGTTTATGCGTGGAAGAAAAAAATATTATATAAAACGATCAAAACAGTATTTAATTTTCGTAAATTCAATTATGACAACACATATGGGTCATTCACAAATCGGCGTTTAAAGCTGAAACAAACAAATAAAACTTATATTAATAAGATATGCGACCATGAAAACTTTCACGCAACTTTATAGCGACTATGGGAAATGCTATTAGATGCTGCTTAACGAAATTTGCTCAATGGGGAGGGGCATTATCTTCAATACGGAGAGAATCAGGACCTACTACTGCAGCACAGAGTTTCATATTGAGGTGTAGAACTTCCCGATACCGAGCTACCATCATAGAATCTTCCTTAAAGATTTGAAGCTGGATGCAATACCCCACTTCAGCCTACATATAATGCTGCCACCTCTAAATGCGTGATATCCAATGATGTTCTAGGTTTGATTCCCTGTGCCCCTTCTCTCCAAACCCTTACACGTATATTATTTGATTCCAAGGCAAATCTGGACTCATTCGTGAACAGGGCGTTGTTCTAATCTGAGATAATCTAACTTAGATTATCAGGACTGGTATTTCTTTTTATCTGCTTGGCGAAGATGACGCGTCCTGACTGCACAGTGAGTTTGACTGCAAACTATGTCCTATGGAGCGTAGCAAAGCGACAAGATGAGAAGGGTTAAAATTACCCTTTATTTTTCCGCGATTTCACAGTTGCTCCCGCACTTCGGGATACAACGACCAACTACTTATGCTCTGAACGTAAAAATATAAGACTACTAACTAACTAAAATTTAAATAAGAGCTAACTTTTAATATTTTACACAGATGACTAACACTAAGATTGGCCTTTTAAATCTCTTTGTATGTAGTACGCAAACTGCGGAAAACTACAATACGTCTTTAGCTTTCCAGAGGACTAAAACCTCTTACCTTAAAGGCGGGCAGTAACTGATGGCAAGCTTGCATGAAGTCTCGTGGCCAGAGGACTCACTCTCTCTCCTTCAACTCTGCTTTTGGCAAAAAGCCACAACTTAAATACTTAAGCGTTAGCAAGTACAAATTGCATAAACATATTCACGCGTTAATTCTGGCCGGAAGTGGAAAATAAGAGATGATAGTAAAGTTTTAAAATAAAATAACCATTAGTCAAATTCAAGATCCTTACATACTTTCCGCCAGAGTTAATAAGTTTTGAAACTAAAATCGAAACGACCTTGTTCAAAACTTTTAATTCCAAATTCTAAGTCTTAATGCGAAAACAAACTTTTACAAAAACTCCTCACTAGAACTATCTAACTTAGAAATTATATAAAAAGTAGTTTACAACATTTCCTCCAGAAGCAACTATTCTTCATCTGTTCCAGCACCTAAAAGAAGAATTTCTTGTCTCTTATCGATTCCTACCAGAGATCTGGAAGGAAAACTAGTTTAATCAATTTGTCAAGTAATTTACATGGCAAGTAACATGAACACGTATATTTTTTTTCTTTTAAAACTCTATTCTTATTTCATTCATAACATTACTTAATTATCTCCCCGTGCTCTGTGTTGTAACCAGAGAAAAGCCAAACACGGGTGTGTCTATGTACAAGTGTTCAACACAACCGCCTATAATCAAAACAGTAACGTGTTAAAATTCAAAGTAACAAGACCTCAGAATACACTGTACATTCATCTCTGAACCCTGAGGTACTATTCTAAAATAAGTGGCTAACTCTGCAATGTAGCGTCAATGAGCCTAACTACCTTCATTCATTCCAAATTTAGCACATATTCACAATGCATAACACTTTCTTTTTCAGTCATACCATTAAGTTTTGAAATTTGGCATTTATACAATATTTCCACTTTTAACATATCACAGTACTTCTTAAATTTTAACGGAACAGTTCACATGTATATAAGAACACATTAACATGCCATTAACTCTACACATTTGAAAACATACAGTTAATTTTCTTCTATTGAAAGCAACTGCTGTTTCTTTTACATTTAACAACTATATTTCACAAGTCCTTAAAACTAAAATATTTTTCTTAACAGAATCTTTTAAATAAGGCGTCATATAATATTTTAAAAATGTTCTTAAGGTACTTTTCTTATACAGCTAAAAATCTTTTACAATACTCAAGTATTTACACTTTACTATTATACAATAATTTTAGATTACTCGCGAGTAGTTGAAAAACATAGTAACAAATAGGTAAAACTCATTTCTCGCCTTTTTGGCGATAAAGGTAGACCTCACATGAGGTAAAACTTCTTAAATTCTGCCACTTGGCAGTAAGAATGAAAATTAACTTAAAGTTTCAAAGTAACACAAAGTTTTACTTATCTTTTTGATATTCAGACATCCGTTTAGCCTCCCATTCCTGGAAGGTAGCAAAGACCATGGTTTGATTGATCTTCCGCCTTGTCCGGGTCCGATCCTCAGTTTTCTCCTCAGTCTATTTCCTTTTTGGACGTGCTTGATGCTTCTTGAAAAACTTCTTCCTCTCCGTTGGTTGATTTCTGTGTCGCTTAATATGTGCTGTCGTTGGAGGCGTCAGGACATTTCTAGTCGGTTGTTGCCGAGTTCTGGCTGTTTGCTGTTCGAACTTTCGTTGTTGCCTTGAGTCTGCAGCTGGCTTTCCCAGGTCAATTCGTGGACACTCGCTGCGTAGAATTCTTCCTGACGGTTCGCTAGTTCTTTTCTCACAGGTGCTATAACTGCGGCCATTTCTTCTCGCCCTCTTTGTACTGTTAGGATTTCCATCTTTCTCGTGTTGGAGCCGGTCGTGCCCTCTCTTTTCTTGTCGGGGGAATATCTTCCTTTTCTTGTTACCTCCGGTCTTTCATCTGGGGGATTTTCTTGTTCATATCTTTACTTGTGGCTGACTCTGGCGGTCGTTGTTGTTGTGCCATTCTTGAGATGGTGCCTCCCGTGTTGGATCCTTCAAAAGATCTTCAAAGATTTTCATTTTATCTCGATTGTAAAACGGCTTGATTTGGTCGATGTCGATTTGGTCGGTAAAAGTTTCAACATTCTTGGCTTTTAAGACTACTACAGCGTGGGTTATTTTTTCTATACTGTATAGCCCTTCAACCCGTAGGCAAAATTTTGCTACTTTTTCTTCCGCCGCTGAAGAAAGTGAATGTTTCAGCTTAAGTACTTCATCCCCCACATTATAAGTTACTTCCCGTCTTTTCATGTCATAGTAAAGTTTCTGCTTCCTCTGTGATACTTCCGTGTTTTCCTTTGCCTCCTTAATTAACTTTTGTATATCCCCATTTGAAATTCAGGGGTCCTTTTTTGAACATAAAACAATTTGTCCAGTGGGGTTCTAAAAATAACTCAGCAGGAGTTTTGCCCGTCGTGTTGTGTTTGGCGATCCTAAGGGCGAAAGCTAATTCATTGACATAGTTATCCCAGCTCTTATGAAAATTTTTAAAATAACTAAGAATAATTTTAACTATGTTTTTGTTGACCCGTTCCTCTATATTTGATTGCGGCCAATACGGGACCATTTATAAATGACATATGTACAGTTTTTGACACATGTCTTCAAAAATATTGCTTATAAACTGAGGACCATTATCCGACATAACTTTTAGGGGCACCCCGTATTTTAAAATATATTTATTTAAAATAGAATCAGTAACTAATTTCGCAGAGGCTCGTTTTAGGGGAACAATTTCGGTCCATTTACTAAAATAGTCAACCATAACAAGGAGATACCGACTTTTAGGAAAAGGGCCCAATAAATCGACGCCAATTATTTCATTTGGAAATTCTGATTTAATACTATTTAGAAACCCCGCGAGCGGAAATTAACATAATTAACTACCTGGTATGTTGGGCAAGACTGGACGTACGCCCTTGTTAACTTTTGCAGTTCAGGAAAATAAACTGCTTCGCGTACGCGTTGGATGGTTTTCTGAATGCCACTATGAGCTGCGAGGGGCGAATCATGCAACTCCCGTAATATATTTAATCTAAGACTAGCTGAGATAACAGGTCGGAATTCATTGTTATTATTTGTAGTGTTCGTATAAAATAATAGACCATCTGGCAGTTCGTAATAGGCCGCCCTATTTGTTATAGCCACAATATCTTGGTGGCTAAAGTTTTCAGGATCTCTTAAATAATCATATATATTTTTAAATTCCAGATCCTTGACCAGTTCCGTTATTACTGTCTCACGAGAATGTATCATATGAGATGTGAGCATTGCCACTTTAACACTATTCCCTTCTCCATCTATCTTGATTCTTGACAGGGCATATGCTACGATATTTTCCTTTCTCGGCGTGTGTTTAATTATCAAATTATGTTCTTTTAATTTAAATGCTCATCTTACTAGCCTTGGCGATAGATCCTTTCTTGAATATAATCTAGCGACCGCCGCATGATCAAAGTCGACCGTTACTGGAGAACTTCTAAAATAGACTTGGAACTTTTGTGCCGCTAACAGAACCGCGTGTGTTTCTCTTTCTGTCGCTAAATATTTTCTTTGAGTATCATTTAAAGTACTACTAAAGAATGCCATGGGCTGCCCATTTTGGGAAAAAACTGCCCCTACGGCATAATCCGAGGCATCGACCGCGATTTCTAAATTTTCATCATTTTCGCGAAATTTCAAAACAGGGGCTTGTGTTAACGCTTGCTTTAATTTTTCAAAAGCGATGTTAGCTTCGGCTGTCCACGAAAATCTTGCCTTATTTCGTTTTAACTTTAATAGCGGTTTGGCAATGGTGGCAAAATCCTTTATAAATGACCTATAGTATGAACAGAGCCTTAGAAAAGAAGGCAGTTTCTTCTCCGTATTTGGCGACGGATAATTCTGAATTGCAATTACTTTTGATTTGTCGATTTCGATGCCTTTCTGGGAAATTTTTTAACCCAAATACCGTAATTCTGTAGCTGCAAATTTGCACTTTTCAACACTAACTTTTAGACCGGCCTCATTTAACAAAGAAAACACTTCTTTTAAGTCTTTAATTGCATGGCTCTAAATTATCACTAGTAACAATAATGCCATCCAAATAAATACAAGTACTTTTCCCGAGGTCGGGTCTTAAAACAATGTCCATACAACGTTGAAATGTTGTTGATGCGCCTGACAGGCCGAATGGCATATGCAAAAATGCATAAGTGCCAGACCTAGTTATGAAAGCGGTCTTTGGTACATCTTCAGGTTTTACGCCTATTTGAAAATACCCAGATGTTAAATCTAACTTAGCATATATTTAGTGGAAGTTATGTTTCGCAAGTTTTCCTGAATAATGGGGAATGGATAAGCCGGATACTTAGTAGTGCTATTTAATTTGCGATAATTCTATTGCAAAACGTCAGTTTTTTGGGTGTGTAACCGGATAATCATTATTCTTCTTACATAGAACAACCGGGCTGGCATAACTACTGAAGTTGGGCGTGATGATCCTTTTACTTAGCATATCTTTAATATGCATTTCTATAATTTTTTCTTTAGACTTGCTATAGCGGCAAGCCTTGTGGTGAACTGGCTGTGAATCTCCCGTATTTATTTTATGGTTGGCCACTTGCGTAAATCCGGGAATGTCACTGAACAAAGTCGAAAATTCACTTACCACTTGGCTTAGTTTTTCTTGCTGTTCAGTTGGCAAGTGTTCGAGCTTCAATGTGTGGGGGTGGGAGTCCGCTTTCACTTCCGTCACCGGTTTCATGGTCAGCTTAAATGATGCTTGACTGAAATCGAGTGTTGCTTCGGACGCTGAGAAATCTACTCCAATATTATGTTTGCTTGAAGATTTCTTACAATAAGTAATATAATTTTTACCTGCTCGTCCTTGATGCGGATATACAGTGGTACTTTACCTATACATTTGCATCTTTTCCCCTGGGCTGCTATCACCGTCGTATTATCCGAACTGTAGATTCTATATCCACGAAAATATTTTTCAAAAAATTCTTCTGTCACAAAGCTACACTGAGCTCCTGCACCCAGGAGGCCGTGGCTTGAATATTGTTCACTAACACTTCAATCTTCGGAAAAACTAAATTTTTCACAACTCTATTGAGTTTGATGGTAGAGAGATTTTCTTGGGCTTCGGACTTCCTCACCCTCCCGTCAGCAGAAATCCGTTTCAGTTTAAATCTTCTTCTTTTCCGAGCCTTTCCGCTGACCTTCAAACTTTTTGCCTGGCTTATTATTGAACTCTCGGCGTTCACGAACGAATTGTTTTTGAATATTCAGGTTTCTTTGACCACTAATTCGACTTGCTTCTGTAACCGTGATATTGTCTCTGCTGTGGCCTTGGCGCACCAAATTGGCTTCGTTGCTCGTACTGGCGCCTTCTTTCAATCTCTGCCTTTCTTCTGCTTTCAAATTGGATTACGAGCTCAATTAACGTTTCCAAAGTCGTCGGATTCCTTAATTCGATAAAGTCTTGTACCTGAGGTAGTAACCTTGGCAAAATCACTTGTATTATTTCCGGATCCGGCCGGTTTCCATCTAAAAGCTTAAATAACTGTATTTTTCTTAAACTTCTTAAAATGAAGCTTGAGAGGTCCTCAATTCTTTGCTGGTATGTGCTGAAGAGTTTCGCTTCTAATTTCGTACGATTTCTTACTACTGGGAAGGCCTTTATTAAGGCGGTCTTGAAATTTCCGTAAGTGTAGGTAGGACTTCTCGGTTGGCCCAAGAGATTTTTTCCGATGTACTTGAACCAACTATATGCTCGACCCCTCAAAGTGCTAGTAGCCAAAGTCAGTTTTTGGAACTCATTGACTGGATACAACATAAAGTGGTCATTTAATTTTTCCAAAACGTTATTCACCTGTGAATTCCCATCGAAGTTCGCTGCTGGCTTCATTAGTGCTCGCATGGTCTGGACGATGTACCCGAATCCTTCTAGGGTGGCAGCTGGTATTTCTAAATTGGGGCCGATGCCACGGGTACATCAACTTCCTCTTGAAAGTCGGCCAAGGGTCTTCTTCAGGCGCCACTATCAGGACTGGTTTTTCTTTTTATCTACTTGGGACAGTGAGTTTGAGTGCAAATTATATCCTATGCAGTGTAGCACAGACGACAAGATGAGAAGGGTTAAAATTACCCTTTATTTTTCTACGATTTCATAGTTTCCCCCGAACTTCGGGATACAACTACTTGTGCTCTGAACGTAAAAATATAAGACTACTAACTAACTAAAATTCAAATAAGAGCTAACTTTTAATATTTTACACAGATGACTAACACTAAAATTGGCCTTTTAAATCTCTTTGTATGTAGTACGCAAACTGCGGAAAACTACAATACGTCTTTAGCTTTCCAGAGGACTAAAACCTCTTACCTTAAAGGCGGGCAGTAACTGATGGCAAGCTTGCATGAAGTCTCGTGGCCAGAGGACTCACTCTCTCTCCTTCAACTCTGCTTTTGGCAAAAAGCCACAACTTAAATACTTAAGCGTTAGCAAGTACAATTTGAATAAACATATTCACGCGTTAATTCTGGCTGGAAGTGGAAAATAAGAGATGATGGTAAAGTTTTAAAATAAAATAAACCTTAGTCAAACTTAAGATTCTTACAAGATATGAACACTATTTTAGTCTTGTCCCTGTGAACTGGGAGGTTAGTAGAACACAAAAACTTGATATTCGGCCGCACAGCCCCTTCATGCGAAGCCTTCCGCACAGTTCTGGCAGATATTGTATTACTAAATGAAGCTGCAACCATGGATATAACAGTTGTAGAGGTCGTTCTTTGATTCCACTTGGCTACTACAACAATGCACCGATCTTGAGGAGGAATGGTAACCCTTGATTGATGAGGCATAGGTCCACGAACAACTTTTTCACTTGTTCGGAACTGCTTCCACATTTGAGAAATTGAAGAAGAATAAACGCAAAGAAAAGAGGGATATCTTTTATTGACTGTCCTGCTTTGATGAGACCGATAGCAAGCCAGCATACATTATGGGCCATTCATCTTCTTTTAACCACACAAACCGAATATCATCAAAAATTATCCTACGAAATTACAGTCACTTCGTGTCATCATTTAAATGAACCTCCTCAAACTTCAAAATGGCATCATAGAGAATGCCTTCTAAGCATATGTTAGGACAGTCATTAGCGATTGGCTGTAGCATACGATATTTCTATACTATCATCTGCATTCGCAGCGATTTTCAGCCAAATGTTCATCAAATTCAAATAACCTTTCGAAAATTGCTAATTTACATTCTGCGCTTTATTTTTGGAAGCCAGTGTATATTTCTTATATATACTTCCCTCCACCTAATGTCTCCTTCCTAAGCCAGTGTATATACACAATCGTAAAGCGTCCTTTATAATGCTTCATCATAAATTCGATAATTAACCTTCTTAACTGGCTTACTTCAAGGTTTGATAAGGGCCCATCAGTGGCCGAGTGTTTAAGACCGTTGAACACTAGGTTGGCTGCATGGTTGGTTTTTATGCTTTTCCCCATGTGTAAAGTGAATACGAGCCACTTTTCCTTAAAATGTCCTCTTTGAAGGCTTCCCTCCTATTAGGCAGATAGCCACTTGTATGCTTTGTTATATTCAATACACTAACTTCTTCAAATTATATACTCATATTAGATTCAGTTTGAAAGGATTTTCTGCCTAAAATTCTTCCTCCATTTCTCATATTTAATTTATCCTTCATTCAAATCTCATTTAGTAACTTCGACTAGGATTTTATACTTCATCAATACTCATCCGTACTTTATTTCTGATATTTTGAATCTTCGAACTCATTATTGTCATAGGAATCAGTTGGATGTGAAGAACTAAATTCCCGTATAAAAAGGTGCTTTCCAACAAACAAGTTATTAGCATACCTTAGTAAAATTTCAGATAGTTTTAACGCATGCATGAGCAGAGTATTAATTTACCATTTGCATTTTTGACACAAGCTTGCTTTTAAAGAATAAGCTTTTGGGCTGAACTATATTATCGTCTGACACTGAATGTATTGAATAACTGCAGCAAACTTTAGGCATCACCAGATATAAATTCTTTGAATCTTCGGTTATAAGATATTTCTCCCGCCTTCTTCGCATGCCTTCGTGATGAAGTGGTCAGTACGTTCGACGCCTAACCGAGAGGTCTGTGGCTCGATTCCCGCGAAGGAGTTCCTCATTTTTCACTCACTTCATAAATACCTAATGACTCTACAAGTGGGGCCCGAACTAAAAGGTGATGGATGATGACTCTCCACCCCCACGATTTGGAGATTGGGGCCCCTAATCCCTGTCGCCCTTTAAAAGGGGGAGTATATAAGGTATTTCTCCCGCCTTCTTCGCATGTCTTCGTGGTGTAGTGGTCAGCACGCTTAACGCGTAACCGAGAGGTCCGTGGTTCGAATCCCGACGAAGGCGGTGCTCCTTGCTTCATAAATACCTAATGTCTCTACACGGTCACTATCTGTTAGAAGAAAATCATTAAAGAGCTGAATTCTTTGATTTCCTTTGTCTTAAGTGTATACATTTTATCAGTGTATTTCTTATTTGCTAGATTTTGGTGCTTTTTCTCTTTTTCAGAGTTACCATCATTACTTTAAACTACCCACTAAATTTTTCCTTCACGTTTCCATTTTTTTAAAAATTCTTCCGCTTTTTCATTCTTTTTCCACATTTCAGCTTTCCTCATTTTCTACGATTATATATGAATACTTTTTATACCTTTTTACATTAGAAGGATACTTAGCGGAGTCTTTTAAAAAATTTGGAGCATTATATTGCGTTACATACGCATATCATGGGTTAACCTTGGCAAGTGTTGCCACTGAGCATAATATAAGACCTTTGATTTATCGTTCACGTTTCCTGGCACTCAATCAGGCGCACCAAAACAAAAACTCTTTGATTTTTCTTTCCATATTTTACCCGTTTGTAATCTGTTATCAAGTTGTGTGATTTAAAATGCAATGCAATGGATAATAATTTTAATTTTAATTTTATTTTTAATAATATATCCGGTGGATAAAATTTAAAATACGTTTAATTTAAAAATGAATTTATAATAATTTTTGCAATAATTTGAACTGTTTTTAAAAGGTAATGATGCATTTGTTATGAGTTTGATATTATGCATTTGTTACAGAGTCGTTCAGGTTATATTATTCTTGGTGTGATTAGCTTTCTAAATGTTTCATAATTTAGTTTTAATCTGTTAAAGATACAGGAAACTAAACAATTACAGCTAATCATGAAGTTTTTCTTTTCATTTTCAATAATGAATTTCTTTGGTATTCTGCATAAATCTAATGTGTTTAAATATTTCTTTATAGAATTTTTGGAATAAAAGTAATTAAATATCAATCAGTAAAAGTTATTAATTATTAATAAATTTATAGGGAATTTCTTCCCAAATTTTCGCGCTAGGGTTTGATATAACGACAAAATTCAAAACTTTCCATCATTTGAAACAAATAACGCAATCGCACATTACTTTAGAAAATATTTCTTAATATTATATTGATTTAGGCTTTATTAATTTTATGATTTAATTTTAGGCAAGATTTTGACATATTCCATAATGTAAGAACAAAATAATTATTACAAAACTACACTATAATGCTATTCTATTTGATTTCATTTTCATTGTCTTTGTTTACAGTCTTATTAGAAACAAACGGAACGTAATTATACTAAACAACACTAATTACTTTTAAAATCCCAAATCTAATTCATAAGTGTATATAGTTCCTTTGAATTCCTTCCAATTAAAAACAGTTTGCATTGAGAAGAACAAAATATAAACGGAATTATAGAGAAAATTTAATAGAATAAATACTTTATCAGGACTGAGTATTCTGTGTGTATTCTTTGAGAACATGGTAAATTCTGTAAAGGGTTCTTATCCTTACGTTCTAAGTCCTGAACTGGAACAGGGAGCGGAAGGTACGCTATGTTCTGATGTAACTGCTGGGCTGGAGAATAACTGCACGTAAAGGGATTTGAAATCCTCTTTTATTAATTCACTATTAATAACAAACCTCCCAATTCGGGAGAGATACAGAAAGTAAAAGACCACACTTTGGTCGAACTTAACAATCAAATAAATTTAAATACTAAACCTAAAATAGAACTTAATTAAACTTTGCTTCGCAGAGCAATTCGCGGAAGTTGGCCTCTATCTAAAAGGGTGCGTAGCAAGGTATACTAAATACTACCGCACTTTAATTTATTTTACAATGCAATCACGTAGTAAGCACTATGGCTTATAAATTTAAACTGCTAGCTGGTCAGGCGAACGTTGAGCAGCGTGACCGTGATCTGAGGCAAAGCTCTCACACACCGAGAGGTTTCTACCTCTGGCTTAAATAGTGCTTGGCTGAACTTCAAAAATTAGCATAAGCTAAAAACGCGCGCTTCTTCTGACAGGAAGTTGAAGCAGAGAGGAGATAGAAAAGATTTAAATTAAAATAAACTTGGTTAGTTTAACTAAAACCTTACAAACTTCCCGCCAGAATTGCGATAGTTAAACTACTTTGGTCCAAACGGACCATGTTGAAAACTAGCAATTCTAAATAGTCGAAAATTTCACTGTTCTAAACTTAGGCCAACTCTTACAAGGCAATATATGTTTGTGTAAAATACAGACGAAATTTTCTGGAACAACAATCTTCAACATTTTTTTTTTCAAGTCTTATTCTTCAAACAGTCTTACTCCTTCCAGCAAAATCTGGAAGGAAAACAACTTTAGTATGACATAATAACAGAATAATTCTAAGTGGTACAAATCCTTATTTTTTTTTTTCTGTGTAATTTTGCACACACACATTATCATTCAAGCACAATTAAATTCTTCCCCCGTATGCTCTCTCACCGGTGTTGGATGTAAAGCAAACCGCCATTGCGGGTTTTTATGTGTTCGGGGGTGTTCAACTCTTCCACCTACAATCGACTAACATTAGTTAGAACTTGACATACGAGACCTGAAAAAAACGCCCTATAACCAGCTAATCCTAAGGTTCTCACTAGCTTTATGTCTAACACTTTAAGTGTATTTGGTGGAGAGCCTAATTAACACTTGCATTCTAAAATAGTCAATCTTTAACTTTTCATGCATACAAATTCGCAGTTTGCACACAACATTCACATTAATATTGCACTTAACGTGCATTGCTAGCATAATATTATTTGTTACATTTCATAACACATTAACAATTTCATAGCAATCCTGAAATGCAAATAGAGGTTAAATTTCTAAGCTTACAGAAATATAGGTTAAATTTCTAAGCTTACAGCAAGTGCTTCCTATTCCTTTCTCAAGGTACTTTCTTGAAATATCAAATTACATTGAATTAATAGTCTACAGACTAAATCGTGTTTTTCAATTTTCCGAATTTTCATTCTAGACATTTTACAAGTCTTTAGACAAAGCGTCATACAAAATCATTTAGTTAACATATTCTTTTCAGCAATTCATTGCTTTTACAGAATTAATCTATTTACAAAACATTAAGTGATTTTAAATCTTTGAAAATTACAATTTCTTTTAACAAAACATTTTACTTTCCATATGAGGACTTATCGCTCACTTGGCGTAAAAGTCAACCTCGCTTGAGGTAAAATCAGCCCTGCAACTTGCAGTATACTCAAAAATTAACTAAACTTTTGAATACGAAATTGTACTTATCTTATTATGATCGTCCATCCTTTTCTTGGCCCAATCTTTAAAACTTGAGTAAGTTGTGGCCTGGTTCAGTTTCCTCGTTTTTCGTTGTTCTTTCGGAGCCTGCTCGTCTCTTTTTCTTTTGAAATTCCGTCGTTGTATCCTCGGCAATTTCCTTTGTAGAGGAGGTTGCTCCGCTGGACGTTTGGTGGACTGGGCCCTTCTCTCCTGGGCCCTTGCTCGTTGCTTGTCCTGGTTCCTGCTGTATTCGGGAAGTTGATTCTCAGGCTGCAATCGACGTTTCTTGCTTCTCAGGCACCTGTCCGATGATTCCACAGTTCTTTTGGATACATTGGGCTTCCCTTGCCCATTCTGCTTTCTTCTCTTGGTGCGCTCGTAATTCCGTTCGTAGATTTGTTCACCTGCATCGTGAGACTTTCTTTTGAAACCACCTTTTTGGTTCTTATTTCTTTGTTGGGGGGGAGCTTTCTTCTTCTGACATTTCGATGCCGTTGTAGCTGGTTCCTGCTGTTTTTGCTGACGTATATCTTCCTGGCTAGTCGATTGCCTCGGATCCTGAAACGAATCTTTAAATACAGCCATTTTGCTGCGATTATAGAACGGTTTTATTTGGTCCACATTCGCTTTGAGCGTTTGACCATCATTTCTTTTTAATATAACCACTGCCCCCGTAATTTGTTCAATTGTGAACGGGCCTTCAAAACGCGGAAAAAATTTCCCCACCTTTTCCTCTGGGGCATTTGACAAGTTGTGTTTAATCTTCAACACTTCATCTCCCACATTGTACTTGACCTCTCTTCTTTTTAGGTCATAGTACAATTTCTGTTTTCTTTGGGCCATTTCTATATTTTCCGTCGCTTCCCGTATTAACTTTTGTATATCACTCATTTTAAATTCTTCTGCCCTTTCCTGTACAAAGAACAGTTTATCTAGGGGGGTCAAGATCTTTCTTCCTAAGAAGAGTTCAGCGGGTGTTTTTTGTGTAGTATCGTGTTTGGCGGTCCTAAGTGCAAATGCAAATTCATTTATATGGCTATCCCAGGTAGAGTGATAGTTTTTCACATAACTACGAATTATTTTCACTACATTTCTATTCACCCGTTCCGCTATGTTTGACTGCGGACGATACGGGACCATCTTTAGATGACGTATGCCCAGTTTTGCACACATTTCCTCAAACATTTTACTAACAAACTGAGGACCATTGTCTGAAATAACTTTTAGGGGCGCCCCGTATTTTAAAATATACTTATTTAGAATTGAATCTACTACAATTTTTGCAGACGCGCGTTTTAACGGAATTAACTCTAACCATTTGCTAAAATGATCCACTATAACTAAAAGATATCGGCTTTTATTAACTTTACTTCGAGGGTAAGGTCCAAGTAAATCGATGCCTATTATTTGATTTGGGAATTCTGATTTAATACTATTTAGGAACCCGGCCGGGCGGAAATTAACATAATTATTTAATTGACATGTTGGGCACGACTGGACATACGCCCTAGTAAACTTTTGCAGTTCTGGAAAGAAAACTGCCTCGCGAACTCTCTGAACAGTTTTTCTTATACCTAAATGAGCCGAAATGGCACAATCATGCAACTCTTCTAATACATTCAACCTCATGCTAGCTGGGATAACCGGTCTATATTCATGATTCTCATTAGTAGCTTTCGTATAGAATAACAGTCCGTCAATTAATTCGTAATTTTCGGCCCTATTTCTTATCGGCACAATATCCGGATGATTGAAATTCTCAGGGTCGGCCAAATAATTGTATATATTTTTGAACTCCGGATCTTTTTTGAGTTCGGCTATTACTGTTTCACGAGAATCTAATACTTTGGATGTTAACATGGCTATCTTAATTACACTTCCATTTTCATCTAAGTTAATTCTGCTTAAAGCATCTGCCACAACATTTTCCTTTCCCGGCGTATGTTTAATTATTAGGTTATATTCCTGTAATTTGAGAGCCCACCTTATTAATCTGGGTGATAAATTTTTTCCAGAATAGAGTCTAGTGACCGCCGCGTGGTCGGTATATACAGTTACTGGAGAACTTCCAAAGAACACACGAAATTTCTGTACTGATGCTAACACTGCGAGAGTTTCTCTCTCTGTTGCGGAATAGTTTCTTTGGGTTTCATTTAATGTTCGGCTGAAAAAAGCCACGGGCTGACCATTTTGGGAAAGCACTGCACCAATCGCGAAATCTGAAGCGTCCGCTGAAATCTCTAATCCTTTATCCCCTTCTGGAAATTTTAAGACGGGAGCTTGAGTCAATGCGTCTTTCAATTTTTGAAACGCCAAGTTGGCTTCTGCTGACCACGAAAACCTAGCTTTTTTTCTTTTCAACTTTAGCAGTGGCTCAGCTATTTTTGCAAAGTCTTTAATGAAAGCCCGGTAATATGAACACATCCCGAGAAACGACGATAATTTCTTCGCTGTTTTAGGAACAGGATAATTTCTAATGGCTACTATTTTTGACTGATCCGTTTCGATTCCCTTTTGGGAAATTTTAAATCCTAAATAACGTAACTCTTTTGCGGCAAATTTACATTTAGACGCATTTATCTTTAAACCAGCTTCGTTTAACAATGAAAATACTTTTCTTAAATCTTGTAAGTGTTGTTCTAGAGTACTACTCGTAATTATAATATCGTCTAAATATATGAAAGTGCTTTTACCAAGGACTGGTCTTAAGACGATGTCCATACATCTTTGGAACGTTGCCGGCGCGCCGGATAATCCGAACGGCATTCTAAGAAATGCGTACGTACCAGATTTCGTTATGAACGCGGTTTTGTGTACGTCCTCGGGTTTTACCCCAATCTGAAAATAGCCACTCGTGAGATCTAATGTAGTCATGTATTTTGTAGACGAAATATTTCGAATAATTTCTTCAATTATCGGCAACGGATATACAGGATATTTTGTAACTGAATTTAACTTGCGATAATCTATAGCAAAACGCCACCGCTTCGGGTGCGTAATCGGGTAATCATTATTTTTCTTACACAGGACAACGGGGCTAGCATAACTGCTAGAAATTGGCGTGATGATTTTATTCTTTAACATCTCTTTAATATGATGTTCAATTATTTCTTCTTTTGTCCTATCATATCTATATGGCTTTTGCCTAACTGGCTGAGCGTCCCCCGTGTCAATGTCGTGGTTCACCACCTGCGTAAAGCCTGGTACATCACTAAATAAATTCGCAAAGTGACTTACCAGACCTTGGATTTTCTCTTTTTCCTCTGCTTGTAAATGTTCCAAGTCCAGCTGCGGGGGCTTATCATTCTTCGCTTCAATTGGCTTCATATTTAATGTTAGTTCTCCCCCCTTGAAATCAATTTTTGCTTCTGCCAAACTAAAAAAGTCCACACCTAGAATAATACAAGTCTGCAGGTTACGCACAATATAAAACAGGATTCTTACCTGTTCGTTGTTGATACGCACGAACAATGGTACTTTTCCTAAACAGCTACATTTTTCTCCTTGGGCCGCTATGACATCCGTGTCTCTTGCACTAAAAATTCTGTAACGTCGAAAGTGCTTCTTAAAGAATCTTTCCGATACGAAGCTGCTTTGGGCTCCTGTATCCAAGAGGGCTGTCGCCGGTATGTTGTTGATTAGAACTTCAATCTTCGGCAAACTCAAATTCTTAACGACCACGGTGTTTAAATTGATTTTGGAAGGGTTTTGCGCTGCTTCGGACTTCTTCACCTTCCTCGAAGAAATCCCTCTTAGTTTAAATTCTTTTTCTTCTGGTTGCCCTCGGAATCTTTGCTTGTTCTTCTATTAAATTCCCTTCGTTCGCCGCTCGCTTTAGGAGACACATCTTTCTTCGGCCATTGCTTCGCCTTATTCCCGTAACTTTGATTTTGCTTTTGCTGCGGTCTTGGCGAACTCCACTGACTTCTTCGCTCAAATTGGCGTCGTCGTTCGTTGTCGGCTGTTCTTCGGCTTTCAAATTGTACCGCGAGCTCAAATAATCTGTCTAATGTTGTTGGATTTCTTAGTTCGATGAAATCTTGAACTTGGGGCAGTAGCCTAGGAAGTATAACTTGAATAATTTCAGGATCCGGGCGACTTCCATACAAAAGCTTGAAAACTTGAATTTTCCTCAAAATAAAATTAGACAAATCTTCTATTCTTTCTTGGTATCGGCTAAACAGTTCAGCTTCCAATCTGGCTCGATCTCGCACCACGGGAAATGCTTTCACTAGAGAATTCTTGAAATTTTCATACGTGTATGTGGGGCTTCCTGGTTCCCCCAAGAGATTCTTTCCGATGCACTTGAACCAACTTAGCGCTTGGCCCTTCAAAGCGCTGGTAGCAAGAGCGACTTTCTGAAATTCGTGGACTGGATATAGCATGAAGTGGGAGTCTAGCTTTTCCAGGAAATTGATTACGGCTGTCTTGCCGTCAAAACTTGCCGCTGGCTTCATGGCTGCTCGCATGGTTTGTACGATGTAGCCGAATCCTTCTATGCCAGGAGGTGCTATCTCAGGATTCTGGACAGGTACAGCAGGTGTCTCAGGTTCGTCTTCTTGTTGTTGAGGCCATCCTCTTCTTTTTGTGCGGGCGCCACTATCAGGACTTAGCATTCTGTGTGTATTCTTTGAGAACATGGTAAATTCTGTAAAGGGTTCTTATCCTTACGTTCTAAGTCCTGAACTGGAACAGGGAGCGGAAGGTACGCTATGTTCTGATGTAACTGCTGGGCTGGAGAATAACTGCACGTGAAGGGATTTGAAATCCTCTTTTATTCAATCACTATTAAATACAAACCTCCCAATTCGGGAGAGATACAGAACGTAACAGACCACACTTTGGTCGAACTTAACAATCAAATAAATTTAAATAAATTAAAATAGAACTTAAATTAAACTTTGCTTCGCAGAGCAATTCGCGGAAGTTGGCCTCTATCTAAAAGGGTGCGTAGCAAGGTATACTAAATACTACCGCACTTTAATTTATTTTACAATGCAATCACGTAGTAAGCACTATGGCTTATAAATTTAAACTGCTAGCTGGTCAGGCGAACGTTGAGCAGCGTGACCGTGATCTGAGGCAAAGCTCTCACACACCGAGAGGTTTCTACCTCTGGCTTAAATAGTGCTTGGCTGAACTTCAAAAATTAGCATAAGCTAAAAACGCGCGCTTCTTCTGACAGGAAGTTGAAGCAGAGAGGAGATAGAAAAGATTTAAATTAAAATAAACTTGGTTAGTTTAACTAAAACCTTACAACTTTAACTCGAAGACTGAAGAAATTCATTCAAATTTGAGTGTGATATCGCTGTAGCTGAAGTAAGAAATAATAATAAAATATTTACTTTAATTCGGTCTGAATGAAAACGCTTGTTTAATTCAATAGGTTTTTTATGCCTATTGTTCAATTAACATTCTTTATACTAAATGGTAGAATAAAGATTAAACTTTGAACTGAAAACTTACATTTGCAAATCAGATTGCCTTTAACAGATATAACAATGTAAGCTAAGAGTAAATTTCAGAAATCAACCAGGTATTATACTAGCGTTATGGTTAAGCTCTTTTCTCAGACTTTTTAAAATTAGCAAGAATTAGCTAGCAAATCTAACAAAAAGGGTAAAAAAAAGTTGTAACCGTATTATATGATGGTTCATTTGGTGATTATTGAATACTATAAAACATAAATGTAACAAATAGTATAATTTAATGATTAAATATTAAATAATTAAAGTTTCAGTTATTGCATATTTTTAGTACTGTGTTTTTAACTTTTAAATTTTGACCGAATCAGCTAATAATCTTCGGTTTGTAATCAATATATAGGCGCTGTTTTAAACGTTTTGGTTTATTTGAAACCTTACTTGAATTAGTGGGAGTACCAAAACCAAAATTTGATCCCATAGTTAATGTTCTGTGCCGTTTTAAAAATCTTACAGATATTATATTTAGTAACACCTTAAACACTTTATATTTAGTGAAAGAATGTATATATGACTGAAATGACTTTAATAAACCTACATAACTGAGAAGTGACTTTCCAATATATCTCGATCTAAATAGCCAAAATTTAAGCAATACCTAAAGTAGGAGTAATTTGAATGCATGATCACCTTTCGAAGAAGGCTTAAAGATTTCGGAATATGAGCTTGATTTTGACTGTAGAGTGCCTAATCTATCCACAGAGAAAAACTTTGTAATTCAATTAAACTAATAAATTTTAATTGTTGTTTAAAACATTAAATAGATTTCCTAAAGAAATATATTTGTCGTGCTAGAAGGAAGCATCGGTACTGTGTTCGTCAAACACCATACCTCTCTGACGAAAATCGGTTAATTTATCGCGTGCTTCGGAATAGACACACGCGATAAAATGATTTGCCTGTTGTGGTGATTAAAGTCTTTTGCCTCGAAGAACTTTACTGGATTAGGCTGCTTATTCATTCATATATGATATTTTATTCTAGATACAAATTAGAAACTTGTGGGAAATTACTAAGTATTTGAATACCTTTTGCGGTAACAGGTCCATCAGCTTGAATCGATCACATAAGAAAGAATATGTAATATTAGCTGAAAAACACAAACTCGTTATCTATACGAATAAAATACTGTAAATAATACTGTGGGGTTTTACATATTTAATTCTTATTCTTCTAAAGTTCTAACTTAGAACCCCACGAACACTAACAAGCGAATAATCGCTTAAGTGTGTGAACAAAACACGTAAGACTTGAGGAGGCTTCACAAACCTTTATTTTTAAGAATATTTACAATCAGTTCCTATTTGGAACTTTACACAAAGCCTCCACTCGGGCTTGAACTTAAATAATAATGAATTTAAATTAAGCTGAACTAGCTTAACTAAGCTACCTGAAAGGTGTAGCCGAAGCTATCAGAAATCTAACTAGTTGGACCCTAAGTGTTAATTAATCGGCGAAGCAAGAGCCTAAGGTATGGCCGTGCGTAATAGCTAAACTTAGCTAAAGGCAAACGCGCTCTAGTCAGGGAATCAGGCTCTCTTTCTAGGAGTCGGTGAAACATTGACTTAAATAGTACTCTTTCTCATTTGCATTTACTGAGCTTCTGAATTTACGTTCTGGCAGGAAATTGTAAGCTGAAATTAGAATAAGATAGGAAAGCTACAAAACTTAAAATAACTGTTAATAAACTTAGGATAAACCTTACAATATAGGAATTTCAGATTTTAATTAAGCACGAGGTAGCCGTTTTGCCTGAAGGCAGTCATTATTTGGAAATGTACAACAGTGATGTAATATATTACACTGTATTCAAATAAATGATTGAACCAGTTTTAGATGAGCACAGTTCCATATCTAATAAACTAGAATTAATTTGATATATATGAAATGAAATCCATGTTTAAAAATATCACCAAGATTTCTTAACGAATAGTTACGTCATTGTTGAATAATCCATGATGGACCCGATGACTTGGTGCTTCACAGCTAGCTTCATAGCTCATCGAATTTTACCCCATGCAACATTTGCATTTGGGAATACGCTGTAGGTATTGTGTTTATGTTACATATTCTAACAAGCTGGCATTAATCATTTTATTACGGATGCGGAGAAAACAATAAAATAAATAGAACAATATAAAATGTAACAAAAATTTGATTACTGTTTTGACCTTTTGTATAAGTCAAGGAAGTCATGCAAAACACTTGTAAGTAAAAATTTGATAACTTTAGTTCATTTCATACCTTATTTTTTATAATTTATTTCCAAATTTCAGAAATAAAGGCATAAACTGAGTTAGATATTTTGACTTATTTTGCATATATCTCTACATGCAGAAAGGATATCTGAAAATTTCTTTTCTGCATGGGTCTGTCTCGCTCTCTGAACTTGGACAGAAAAATCTAAGAGTGAAGATTTTGAAGACTTACGATTCTAACAAGATTAAGGAGAATATCGAGAAATGTTATAATCGAGAATATCAAGAAATCGAGAAAAATTAATATTTTAATTTTTCATAGAGATTATTTGAGATTAAGTGTAAAATCTTTAAGTAGAAAAACCTAGCGAATGCCGGGTATTTTGATCGATAAATGGCAGTAGTCTGTTCAGGTGAATTGAAATAGCAAACGGAATGGAATTTTCAAGTTTTTCTCCAACTGTAGTATGAACACAGATTATTCCTCAGAAAATCATCCAATAAGTCATCCGTTCCAAGATAATAACACTCTAGCATTTTATCTCAATAAACTACCTTTATTTTCAGCGTGTTTAATCTTCATAATTGTAAACCTAGTAATTAGTAGCTAATCAGAGTTTAAAATTCAAAATGTACAGTTTTTTTGTAAATTTTTTTCTGGAGTGAATAATCCTCTTGATTGCCAATAGACAAAAAGGTAATTCATTTTATTTTTTCTTGCTTATTTATTTTTTAAACTAAGATTCCTTTCCCGCTAATAAACATTTCTTTAAGAATTTTATTCAAAATCTTTTCACATAGAGGCAACGATACGTAGAATATCATCTATTAAAGTAATAATTTCTATGTCCAACTGAAAACTGATTAATTTATGACAATCGACTTCATAAAGTTGCAAGGAATTATTGCATTTTCCCGCGTGTATTTTCGTGATACAAGCCGTAAATCGGAAGATTTCACGGAAGAGTTCGAATTATGGGGTAGGTATAACTGATGCCTCACTCCGAAAACATTTTCCAAAAGCTTTTCAAGCGGCGTCCAATTAAAAATTTGGTGGACTGGACCTTATACCCTTTTTCCAGTCACTCTTTAAGTGAGAGAGAATATAAGAAATTTTCGCCTTCCCTACTGCGGGTTGTCATGGTATAAGTAGTAATGCGTATCAGAAGATCCGGTTTTAGAATCTTGGAATCATAGCTTGTTTTGTACATCTAACAGATTTTCAGAGTCTTTTGATACAAAATGAATTAATAATGCGATTTTATTGTAAAGGAGATCTCCATTATTATATTATTATAAGCCATTGATATATGCCTTCCAATAATATCGAGAAATAGAAAATACTAGAGATTTCTCGGCGGCCGAGGGAGAACTATATAAGCCGGAAGATATGCCCGGGAGAGAACATCAGTTCTTAGTTGAGTTCGGAGTACTTAGAGATCTCCGTGTGAATTTCACCTTTTAGAAGCACTTTGCATTGTGTTCTTTTAACGTTCTTAGTAGTTTGAAGTGTAACTACTGATTGTGCTCTGTGATACTGAGAAGAGCTGCTTGAGTATTTTTGTGGAAAGTTCCAGAACTGTAAAGTGTTTCTTTTGGTAATAATAAATTTTATCAAGCTATCATCGGTTGAGCATTCAATCCATTACGAACCCGTACCAAAGAAAAAGTTCGAGATTTAACAAAGATGCGGATTGTTTTCTAATGTTAAAAAATTTCAAATAGACAGTGGTAGTTTGAAATCATACATAAGTGCACAATATAGTAATCTGTAAAATTTCAGGTTTCACCTTTTGCCATATCATTTCAAATCTAAAATTCCCTATACAATAGTAAATAATTGAGAATCCTTAGTTTCAGACACAACTTTTTTTTAAAAATTGTTTTAATTTGGCTTTATATATATATATATATATAGGGTTTCTCACTCTTCTCGGCTTAAGTAAATGTCGAGGAACCTAGCAAACTGTTAAGACACTTATCGCTGAGTTCAAATAATTAAAGACGGAGACTCAAGAAGGGTTAACTACCCCTTATTTCACTCAAAATAAGATGAACAGTTTTTCTCTTTCTCGGGCTTACAACAAAGCCTCTACTTGGGCTTAAACTCAGAATAAGAAATACGAACTAAATTATAATTAGTTAAAAGAAATTTAGCCCGAAGCTAACAGAAGTATCTAACGTAGTTGGCCCTTAATTTAAACTAGCCGGCGAATATCAAAAAGCCCGTAATATTCAGCAGAGCGTAACAGCTTCAAGAGAGATTTAGCCCGAAAGCAAACACGCGCTACTCAGGATGCCTAACTCTCTCTCAGGAAGTAAGTTAACCTTCTTTAAATACTATTCATAACTCATTTGCATTCAACGCGATTCTAAAAAATACTCGTTATGGTAGGGAGTAGTAAATGGAAACAGGAACTGATATGAAAGCAATTTGAGATTAAAATAACTGTTATAAAATTTATATATACTTAACAAATTTTTTTATCTAGGTCACTCTCGTGAATGAGCCTACGCATGGCTAACTGAATGAAACCGCTGAACAACTGTAAATGACTTGCCTTCGTCTCTATAAAACTCTTTTACAAACTTTTATATGCATAACGCGAATGCGAATCAATTTCCTATAAAAAATCCTCCATGAAGGCGTCCTCCTAAACGCAATAACTCTACTCTGCTTTGCCTTTAACTTTGCGTACACCTTAAATCTTAACTTCTAGAACAGTAAACATAGATATATTGTCTCATCTTATTTCTACAGTAAACACAGACTCAGGTGAAGGTTTAAAGTAAACTTTTTTATGAATACTTCAGCCTAATGTTTACACAAAATATAATATAACATAACACTGTCTCTGCAGCTTGCGAGAAATTCAGAACAAATATTCAAATCAAATTAAAATACTACTCAAATCAAATTAAAATACTACATGCTGTTACGCAATGTTAGCGGGGATCCGTTGTTAGGGTTGCCAAATTTAGCGCGAAATCATGTATTTGGCGATATGCCATAGACGGAGCGATAACATTCTAGAATGCATTCTTAGCGGTTCTCTCGAGAATATTCTCGAAGGTAGGTTAAAGCTTTATATATCCTGCCCGTACGGGAAGAATGTAGTAACTTGAGTTTAGATGTTAGTTAGAGAGCGATCCATCAAGTCGGGAGGTGTACTTTAGCTTTTTGCCGTGAAGCTGTCTTACTGATTACTTATGCTGGTTTGTCGTAGTTCTTCGACGAGTGTAAACGTGTATTTGGAACTGTCTTGTGTAATATTGCTTACTGGCAAATAAATTGTGTTTTGATTCCTCATCAAGTATTACTATCAATTATTCCAAATCCACGTACCCGTAGAACGCAACAAGACAAAGTTACACGTGCGTAAATAAGCTATGGCTCAGGCCTCATGAAGCAAAATGGCTATAGAAGCTACAGACGTCTAAGCAATTTAGTTGCAATGAGATGTAATAGAATGACTTATCAGTTATGGCTGTTTCAAGAGCTCTTTCTCGAATTCAAAATCTGTGTGCTTAATTACGTTAACTAATTCATATCCTGATGGGAGCCAATGAAATTAGAAGAAAACGCAAAATAATAAGGCGACTGATTAATTAACATAAAACGCTACGTGCAGTAATTAAGAATATACCCAAACAACCAACCGATCACTCAATTTATAGGAGGAAGAATTTTAGTTAGCAAAATTCAGTCAACATATGGGGCTAACATCAACTGAAAAGAATACATATAACTGAAAAATCTTTCTGCCTTCGAATACTAAACTGGAACGGGAAAGGCAATAAGTAGAAAAATCATGTCATAACATAGTTTTGGGATTATGAAAGCTTGTGGGCTAAGGCAGTGTAAAATAATATTATAAACACAATCCCAAATGTAAAGCCCCATAGCGTAAATTCTAGTGACATCCAAAGCAAACCAAAGCAATGCCAACCTTTGGATCTTTTTCAGCTGATCCAACACCAACGGAGCATATTTCACAGATAAATTCGCTAGACCTGCCAATATCATTTACGGCTGCTATTAACAGATGGTGGATGAGTTCCGTAACGTCATCGAAACCTAACACTGAAAGAGGGAGATAACCAACAGGGAAAAAACACCGCTTTTTGGCCTCTTGCAGTAGTCGTTTGGATATAAATAGAGGGTAAAAAAAAAAGAGCACTTTTTTTCTTCTAAGCCACAAAGACAGTAGCGCCATCTTTTTCTAATCCACTAAAACTCGGCAATTTCTTTTCTTTTTTTCCACATTTGTTTTATTTTTAACCAATACATAATTTATAGGTCCCGATTTATACTCATATGCTAGGGGCTCAGCCATTTGGTATAATTCTGTGCTATAATTAAAGCAAAACTTTATTGAGGAAAAATGCAAAATTCACCAAACCACCGTAAGATGAATCGCAAAATATCGCAACAATTTTCAACGTAGTTTTACACAACAATTTTGTGAAATTCTTTCGCCCGAATATTGTACACTCACGTTTTCAAGATACGAAGCACCATTAGAAATAACTAATATGCATTCTGTTGCACATTTTTATAATGATATTTACATTTATAATCCAATCAAATCTTGGAAATGTCGTCAATGCCATTAACATGTGATCAAGACTTTGTTTAGTCATAACACAATATTTGTCGGGCCATGGCACATTCCCGAAATACTTCAGCAAGAGAACCCTGGCAAACACCGATACATGATCATAGCGAGAATCAGATGATGCGATCACTACGTTTTCAAACTTTCGCTCATAAAAGAATTCCACTTGAAAAGATCCTCCATCTCTGACATAACATTTAGACGTCTAATAATAACAGAGCGGCATATCCTGCCGAAACTCAAAACAAATTATGGAAAAATTGAACTATTACGGTCTGAAAATCTGCCAGGAGTAATAACGCAAGACAAGCCGAACGTTATCATCAGGACACAAAGAATGTTTCCGCAAAGAACTACAGTATTCAAAATTTGTAACTGATAACTACGAACAGATTGACACATACCATGGCCAAAAATAAACGCACATGTGCTCTAGAAAACACGAAAAATGGAAATGTAAATAAGCAATTTATGTAACAAAATGAATTTATGTAAAAGTTATAAGGTATTTTCTCCCTCCTCTCTACATGCCTACATAGTGTAACGCTTAGCACACTCGGTGCGTTTTCGAGAGGTCCAGGTTCGAGTCCGGCCAGGGAATTGCACATTTTCCCCGTCTTTTGCTTCAAGAAACTAATAACTCTACAAAGTAACAAAAGTAATGTGAATATACACGCTGTATTAAAACAAAAACAGAAAATTGCCCGGAAGAACATGTACTGCGGAACACATCGTGTATCATATGATCTTTTAATTTTATCAGTTTCTGTGGCAAACAGTTGCGCACGAACAGTCTTGTAAAATTTGAGAATGCATTTTAAAAGTGCATGTTAACCCTAAATGACGGAATAACGCATTCACATTGTTGAAAAATAATCCCTCGAAATGAACGGGACACGATGACAAGTACGTCGATCTAAAATGTTTATAATTGATAATAATTAAAAATTGATAATAATTAAATGTTTATAATTTATAATTGATTATAATGTGAGTTAATAAATAAGGATTAAATAATTAAAGACTGCACCAGATAAGCGAATAAAATTGTTTGTTTGTTTTTACTATAGTAGAGGATATCATGAAATTAAAAGCCGCTTGCAAAATGATGAGACGGGCTATTTCTAAAGTCATAAATATTTTAGGACCAGAAATTAAAAACGTCATGTGGGATGAAACAATGGTAGAGGAAAAAATATTGGGTTGTTTTAAAGGGGATGAGTCTGAAATAGTAAAGGAATGTAATACTGTGGTAGATTATGGCGGAGTCATTTTTCGGGTTGAAAATAAGCTTAATTTAAATTCTCAGATTGTAAACATAGAAATACAATTCACTGGAAAACTAATTACTGGTGACCACACTGCTGCTGTATCCACTAGAGCCCACACTACTGCGAAAACAAAGCTAAAATTCAGTTACCAAAAATTTCAGTACCTAAGTAAGAGTATTATGGTGAACCTAGCATTTTTTGGAATTTTATAATTCTTTTAAAAATGCTGTTGGTAATAATAATGAGTTAACAGAGGTCGAGAAGTTTACGTGTCTTAACTCCCACGACTTGCTTTTAAGTGCAGTATGCTCACTTTCCGATGAGCATTATGACGCTTGTAGAAATTAAATCAAAGAAAAAATTGACGATTAAATTTGCTTATTTCTTCACACAGGAATAAACTATTGAATCTTAAATCAGTCAGAAGTTCGACCAATGTGAAATCATTAAAAGCACTTTACGTTTCCTGTAAAATCAACATAAGAAGTTTAAATTGAATATTGTATTCGAAACTTATAGGAGCCTTTTAGAACCGATCATTTTAAAGCTTTTATCGGATGGTATGAATCTGGAATTTAACAAAAGCTAAAATTCTACACAGCTGTGTAGCGAAACAGAACTTCTCGATCATTATATTAGAAGCTGAGTGTCGGGAAGCTTCTAATTTAATAATGCAATAAATTCAAAGAAAAGGGAAACAAATTATAGTATAAAGTAGAACAGATATAGCTATTAAAAAGAGGTAAAAATTTCTTACTGCTTCGGCTTAACCACAGTGACAGTTTTTACTGTAATCAAAATACACATGATGTAGAGAAATTTGAGGAAGCAAATGGCCCAAAAAGAATAATATTAAACAACAAAGACTTTGTTTAAAATATTTTAGGAAAGGATGTATATCATCTATATGTAAACAAAACTTCAACCTTGTGAGTTTTGTAATGGTTTAAATCATAACAAGTTATTTTGTAAGAATACTGTTCCTGAACCTGAAAGACTTTCAGATACTAAACAGAATGTAATCGCATCATGAGATACTAAGCAGAATGTAGTTGTGTCCCTATCATTAAACTCTAAGAATGTTTCTGAAATTGTTGATAAAGGTGTTTATTTACAAACTTGCACTGTTTACGCTTCAGATAAAGATAATACTAGAAGTCAGTTAGTAAATATTCTAATTAACGGTGGGTCACAAAAGTCGTTTATTAAATCGGATTTAACTAAAGACATAAAATTAAAGAGTTTGAGGAAAGAAAGTTTATATATTTATTCCGTGGGGTACATTCAGAATACGCTAATGGAATATGATGTTCTTCAAATTATTTTTTAAAGTATTCACTGCTCTAATAATTCAATCATAATTTAAGTTCTTGTTACAAAATCTACTTCTGGAGCAATCGAAAAAATTCCCTCGAAAAACATTTTGGAAATGTTAAAGTTAGAAAATTTAAAATTAGCCGATACTGGTGAGTGAGCTCCAATTAAAATATTGCAGGAATCTCAGTCATTTTGGAAAGTGCAAATAGGTTGAAAGAGAAGAATAAATAAGCAATTATTTGCGGCTTCTTCGGTATTTGGTTGGTCCTTGGTTGGATCTTTTGATGGCCTCAATTTAATGCCTATATATAAATGCTGACGCTTGTCATTGCTTGAAGAAAGATGATAATTTTTTACTACAGTGATGGTAGATATATCTCTCATTTGTTATAGAAATCAAATCATGAAAATCTGAATAATAATTCAAAAAACGCCTAAGGCGTCTAATGTCTTTAGCTAATAAACTAAAAAATGATGAATGTCTTAGTGAGAAATATGACAGCATAATGAACGATCAGTTAAAAAATGAAATAATTTAGGAGTGCGATATGAAAGTCTTGACGGGAACAAAATGTATTACATACCACATTCTCCAGTGTTAAGAAAAAATGCTTGAAAAACTAAGGTCCGTAACGTGTTTGATTCATCTTCGAAAGGTAACAATACCATATCTCTGAACCATTGTTTGATGCCTTTTCCGAATTTCAATCCTTCTGTATTGGATTCAATACCGCATACAGACAAACCAAATATGTATTTGTAGCCGATATTGAAAAGACCTTTCTCCAGATCTGAATTCCAGAAACAGATAGAGATGTGTTAGGTTTTTATACTTTAATAATAATTATAATTTGAAACATTATAGAATGACTCGCTTTGCTTCCGCTTTGTAATGCAGCCCTTTCATTTTGACGAGCACTATAAAAAAACAATGAAAAGAAAATAACGATATAAAATAACATAAAGAAAGTAATGAGAAAAAAAAAATATATTTTCAAGATGAAGAATAGGCTTTTAAGTTAGCTATTGGGAGTCTATAGCGCACTTAAAGATACCGGAATGAATTTGCGTCAATTTAGTACGAATTCAGATAAATTCAAAGAACTTTGGAATGATAGTGGGATAATTAAGTCAGGAAATGGACGAAATAACTTAAAAGTATTATAACTTAATTGTTGTATTAGTAGAGATGTAATTTCATTGAACGTAGATATTTTGTTCAAAACACTAAATAATTACAGAAACAGCTAATTATTTTCTATCCAGTAGGTTTTCTGGCACCATTTGTAATACGTGCAAAACTGACAACGCAGAATCTTTGGCAGTTGGGCTTAGAATTTGACGACGAAGTTCCAACTGAATATAAGCAGTTGTGGTCTGAGTAGTGACGTGAAATTAAAAAGTTAAAAGAAATTTTAAATTTCTCGCGAATATTTCCCCGGTATATTGAATCTAAACAAAAGTATCGAACTGCATTTATTCTGTTATGCATCTGTTAATGCACAGGGTGTAGTTGCATATTTTAGATTTTAAGGACGGGAAAGTAGTGTTTGTTATGACAGAATCTAGAATTGCGCCAGTAAAATAGAAATTCTCACGGCCAAGGCTATAGCTTTTAGGAGCATTAACATCAGCAAGATTTGCTAAAAATTAAAAAGAATTATTTTCCATTCATGAAGAAAATACCTATTTGTGAATTGACAGTATGACATTGGTTCACTGGACGCATAGTGCTCCTGAACGTGTCAGGACTGTGTGTTCGGTGCATACTCTTGGCGAACATATTCGTGAAGAAACTAAGTCCTGATCTTGAACAGGGAGCTAAATGCAGCTATGTTCTGTGGTAGAATACTGTGTGATTGAGTGGTAGAATGACTACACGTAAGAAGGATTTAAAATCCTCTTTTATTAAACCACAATTATGTACAGCCACTTCCCAACTCGGGAGGGATACAGAAAGTAATGACTGCACTTGGGTCTAAACTGAACAATCAAATAATTTGAACTAAAGCTAAATAGAAATTAAATCGTCGTTGTTCACAGAGCTATGAACGCGAGGTTGGCCTCTATGCTAAAGGGTGAGTAGCAAGATTTAACGAATACTAACGCACTTAGATTTACTTCAATAAGTAATAGAGTAACGGCGCTAAGGCTTAGAATTTAAATACTAGTTGGTCAGGCGAACGTCGAACAGAGCAGCCGTAATCTGAGACTAAGAGCTCTCTCACACTGAGTAGTTCCTCGCTACCGTTTAAATATAAACTTGGCTCCACTTCAAATTAGCATAAAGCTGAAACGCGCGCTTATTCTAACGGGAAGTTCAAATAAGAACAGATAGGAAAGGCAAATTAAAATAAAACTTTGTTAGTTTAAACTAAAACCTTACAAACGTTGGAAAATGTTTGTAAAAATCGCTTATTGGAAAAAATACAATTGTTAACTTGCCCAGGTAATTGAAGAAAGTGTAGTGTAAAGCCCAATCGAGCGGACATTTTATCTCGAGGATATCCAGCCGAATATTATTCATGGCACTCACGACCAGACTGGTTAGCTGTGAGTGTTTTATCCTAGGAAATCAAATAAAAACTCAGTTTACAGATGTTCTAATATGTGGTGCACATGAACGAGTTCTTCATGCAAGTGTAGCTAATACTCTCATATTCCTCTGTGAAAAATACTAGGTAATTAGATCTAGATAAACGTGAAACGTGCTGTAAGAAACTGTGTTCTGAAGACTGAAAAAGTCATTATAAAGATACCTTTATAGTTAATGGTTAAGTTAGAGTGCTATACATTATTAATGTCAACATTATAACGAATTAGCAGATAGCTGATGCAACAAGTCATTAATCATGTTCTATAATATGGATATATGGTTATGGTGTCATTAATAATGTCCTATAATATGGATATATGGCATGGTAGTCATGGTATCATTTCCTTCATGTAGAATTAAAAATAAATGTCCGTACTATAGGACTGAATTATGCAGGGCAACATTTCATTAAAAATGAAGATACTAACTATTATATACTAATATTAACCTGAGCAGTGATTAGAGATATGCATCTTGAATTAGCGTAAAATCTCACAACTAAATCTTTCCTATTTGCCTTTCTTCGATTTATATCAAGAAAAAGGTTGTACCCCTCTATATATTCAGATAAGGCTCTTACATTTAAGGCACCTGATGCGGAGCTCAGAAAGATGAGGCAGGTATTAAGCCATCCAGGCGTAAAGAACTATTATGCCACAAAGAGCATTTGTTGAAGGCACACATCATCGAAATCGGAGACTGGGGAGGCGGATTTTATGAAAGACTTGTGCGGTCCATCAAAACTGTTATGTATTACTTATTTCAGTTGTGATTTAAATAGTTAACCAAGCAAAAGTAAAGAAGAAAAATTAATTACTCAAGCAACTTAAAATCAGCGTTAACCAAAACTGTCAAGAGAACAAATTAAATGACTACAATTACTTTTCAACAAGCCAAAGAAACTTAAGTTCAACTACAAAAAATAAAAACAAATTAATCTTTAAGTCTGAAGCAAAATAAGTTAATTCATTACCTTTAAAACAATTTAAATCACAACTGAAATAAGTAATACATAACAATATTTTCTTGTTGGAGTTTTTAATACTTAAGAGTTTATGTTTATGTTTTAAGTTCAACATCAAATGAAAATCAGTATCTGGATAATCAATTCTAAATCACATGAATATGTAAAGTTTGTGACACACATGATAAACACAATATATA
The DNA here is from genome assembly GCA_000611955.2 of Stegodyphus mimosarum. Taxonomy (NCBI): domain Eukaryota; kingdom Metazoa; phylum Arthropoda; class Arachnida; order Araneae; family Eresidae; genus Stegodyphus; species Stegodyphus mimosarum. The sequence continues at coordinate 61,914 of KK115743.1, forward strand.
CTGTAACACTAGTGTTCAATTAAATAATAAATAGTGACCAAGAGCTCCAACAGAATAATTAAAGTTGCGTTGTGAGGTTAAGAAACTATAAGGTCCAGTGTTCAAAATTAAAAGTGAAAACATTACAAGAAAGTTAAAATTAAATATGGAATTTATTAAGATATTACTGAATAAATACAAATAGTTACATTGGTGGCGGTGTGGAGGAAATATCAGAAATAGAAATTTCATACCGTTCCAAACAGTGAGGAGTACATAGTAGATACATTGTAGGCTCAGACATCCGACAAGCAAACTTCGGCCACGTCACAGCGCAGCCCAATTTAACGTTCCAAACAGTGAAGTTAACATAGTAGATACATTGTAGGCTCAGACAAAGGCAAGAATTTCGTCGCCCCTAGGTGGTTTCTCTCCTCCATTTCCTTCATACATCGTTGGTTCTATGATAACGCAGACAGCAACTCTCGTGGCTCCGGATAGTACTTTTCTTTCGTGTTGTTTGCCACGTCTCTCCGCTCCGTCTCCTTCCGTCTGGCTGCCCTCGTCGCTAGCTCCCAAGCTTTTTACTCCATTCGCCAAAACTGCTCGTCAAGAACAATGTCAAGAAAAATTCTACTTATACTATCAGAAGAATTAGAAACTGTACTGAATGAAATTGGAGCGGTGATAAATCGTCGACCCTTGCCTTTATATTCAAGAAAATGAGCCTCAATTTTTGTCACTTGCTCATTTGCTGCTAGGACAGAAACTAGCAAATTTGCCTCCTATCAAATACATTGATATCAGACTAAAGAATTTATCTTGAAAATCTATATGTCTCCTGAAAAACTATTAAATAGCTTTTCATCTGTTAAGATTATAAAGCAACGGAAAATCTATAAAGATTATTTTCTTAATCTGAAGTCTGCGACTTGCGTGAACAACCACCATGCGAAACAGAACTTGAACGTGAAAGATATTGCGTTAATACATGATGAACACTTACTACGTAACATGTGGAGATTGAGTAAGGTTCTGTAAATCTTTGCTAGTAGATATGGATTTACTTGCAATTGTGAAATAAAAGGCATTTATAAAGAGACCTTAATAGTTAATGGTTAAGTTAGAGTGCTATACATTATTAATGTTATGTAGTATAATGTTACCTATTGAATACATAATTTTTTATGTGTGTATCTAACATTTAAAGTTAAAAGGTATATATTAGAAAATTTTAAGGTTGTTGAAAATGTATACAACTGTAAACAAACTCAGTTTTCAACAATAATTTTAGTATTTTACTTTTATTATTGAAATTGTACTTGTTTAATATTATCTTGAGTTATAGAAACTAGTACTTGTTTAATATTGTCTTGAGTTATAGAAATACTTGATTAAATTTGAAAAGTTCCTGAAGCTTAAATATAAATATTATGACAATAATCCTCAATATAAATGAAGGTTGCTTAATATTCTTGAAACATACGGTAAGTTTATTTTTGTTCTTGATATTTATATGTGAAATTTTCCTTAATTACAAATCCTTGAATTCGCATTGAAATTTCATAATGATTCTTAACGATTTTCATTATTAGAAAATTTTAAGGTTGTCGAAAATGTATGCAACTACAAACAAACTCAGTTTTCAACAATAATTTTAGTATTTTACTTTTATTATTGAAATATTACTAGTACTTGTTTAATATTATCTTGAGTTATAGAAATACTTGATTAAATTTGAAAAGACAAAAATAAAAAAAAACATAAATATTATGACAATAATCCTTAATATAAATGAAGGTAATTTTAATTGCCTGAACATCTATTCAACCAGCCCCAGTGTGTAAGACATTTTGTTTGAAAAGTCTATTTTAAACGCCTATAGAGGAGGTAAATTCTTCATGATACATGTTCTTGTTTTTAGACTTGGCAACTCCAGTTGGGTGTGTTATGGAATTGAATAAGTGTTGAAGCTTGGAACTTGATATGGATGTTCTTTGCTTTTTAATTGTGGAATGTTTTGAATTTAGAATAGTATTTCTTACATAAACTTTCACTTTTGTCAATGATATCAGAAATATGAAGCTGAGTTTTAGAGAATAAAACAAGGCCAACTGAATTACTGAAGTATATAGGCCTCATAATACTAACAATATAGAAAATAATGCAAGTTTAGCAATAACGCTCCATGTCGTTAAATTCAAATTACACACATAACAGAAGTAATGCATCCAATGAGGACATGCTCCTACTAGCTTACAACTATAAAGTACAATAGAAAGTAGAACTATAATTTGTCGTATAAAAGAGATTACTACTGGCTTACTACTACTGGCTTGGCTTACTCCTACTGGCTTTAACCTTTGAAGCAGGAACTAATAATGCATCCAATGAGGACATGTTCCTACTGGCTTACAACTAATTTGCAAGAACTAATAATGCATCCAGTGAGGACATGATCCTACTGGCTTACAACTATAAAGTACAATAGAAAGTAGAACTATAATTTGTCGTACAAAAGAGATACAAAGATGAGGCTTCTTTATCTTTAGCTAACCTTCAAATCTTTACAAAACTGTATCTAAATGCTAGAACCTGGTTGGTCTGCATTGTAGTTAAATCTCTAATTCACTTATCAGCAGCAACAGCTACTTACTTACATTAGGCTTTAACCTTTGAAGCAGGAACTAATTTTCAGCGTTGCAATGCGACGAATGCTGCAAGAAGACATTTTTAATTAATTAACAAGAAACAGAATAAATTAACGTTTCAGCTTTACTATGAAGTAAATATTAAAAAGACAAGGCATTTAATGATATTTCAGGTAATTTAAAAAGCTGTTTAGCAGAGTAAAGAAAAAAAGGAGGGTAATCTGTCTAGGAGAGAGATTCCTTTATGAAAAATTTCTAAGGAAAACTAGTTTGTATACCCATTAAATATGCAGAAAGAATGTAGCTTAATGAAATATTTAAGAGAAACGAAAACTACTCTTTCAGTAGTTGCTGATGTACATTTAATTATTAATGAAATAAAATGTAATTTTCCCAGACATTTAGTCAGTTCGAAGTGCTCAGTAAATAACACGAGCTTTTATTTTAATTTAGTAAAATTTATTTCTATAGGCGAAAGCAAAGGACTTTTTCGTTTTCTATAATTTTTGTAATTACTTTTATATTGTTATTTATTCTATATTTTAACTAGCATTCTCATTATTGACTATACAAAGTGATCAATTACAAATTAATATGGTACTAAGCCAAAATTCCTAGCTTAAGCAAAATAATCTTTTAATATAAAATGAGAAAGAATTTTGGTGTAAGATAATTCTGTTAGCCATCTAACTGAAATCAAAAATTTTAGTGGCCGAGCGTTTTTTTAGCCTTGTGCCACTACAAGGGCCAGAAGGTTTGGCAATTTCTTTAATGAAGCACCTAATAGGTGGCCACAGTTGTCTCCTATGAAGGGACAAACAGTTAGAACCATGCCTTCTCCGGGATTCGAGCCAGGGCCCATCGCGACGGCAGTCAGCCTCACTACTCACCATACCGGCTAGACGGCTACTAAAAGAATATTCTTTATTTTAAATAAAGGTTAGTATTTAAAAATGTAGTAATTATTATAATTAATAAAATGTTCCAGTAAATATGTACGGTAGTAGATCGACAGGGGAGACAATCATCAACTACTTTCTAATTCGATTACGAATTATTCGAAAAGTCGCAGCTCAGTCAAACTTGATAGAAGCACTTTACAGATGGAACTTGAATTTTTCAAGTCTCAGAGCGAGTAGGAACTCGAGTAATTGAAAAAGATTCTTCGAGTTTGACATCGAATACTCGGACTGTATCCTACTTAAAAACTACTGGGAGCGAAAATGATATTGTTCTGTTATCGGAACAAGATTCAGAAATGTGTGTGTATATATGTGCGTGCATGTGTATATGTATACACAAACATACATTCGTACGTATATATATGCATACAGGAACACATACATCCATACATCCATGCATACATACATTTCTGAATCCGGTCCGGCCCACCAGCGGCCGAGCTGTAAAAACGCTGAACACTGGTAGTTCGGTCCGAGGTTCGAATTCCGCGAACGGGCTGGCTGCATGGGCGTTTTCGTGGTTTTCCCCATGTGTAACGTGTATACGAGCCAGTTTCCCTTAGAAAGTCCTCCACGAAGGCATCCCTCCCTTTAGGCAGATAGCCCTTGTGTATTTTGCCAAAATTGAATAACCTAACCTGAATCCGGTCCTGAAAACAGAACAGTACCGCGAAAATTCTAAAAATTCCCTTCTGCAGGAAAAACTTAGTATACTAAGTGGAGAGAAATAACTACCGCATAGAATTTTGAATGGGGATATTCTTCGTTTTTAGCGGATACAAAGTGATCGAAGAACTGTAATTCTACGGAAATACTTTACGAAAAAGCCGCGAATGAACACGGGCCATACTGCAAAATTGAAAGCTTTCTTTTTTTCTTGTGTCCCTACTTTTTTCCTCTCTTAAAAAACTACATTTCATGTCATTAATCTTTTAAAATTATTATGAATGCATAAATGGCAAAAGTGCAGTTTCTTGCCAGTAGTGTTATGAACAATTTTTCATTAATACTAATTTACGAGAAATACTTGTTTTGCCAAATTTCAACTATATATCATCCATTTACTCTAAAAAATAATTGTTAAAATTAGCTTATAATGTTTCTTTTCTTACTGAACATAATCATAAATAAAACTTTAGAACAGGATAAATGAATAAAAATCATAAAAATATAAATGGATGACGTTATCATTAAATAAACTTTATCCATCGAAATTATTTATCAACCGAACTTTATCTAGAATCAAAAAATGAATCTTTCATGCTTAAGTAGCTGTAATTGTCCTTCTATCAAATTACAAGATGATGACTAGACTAAGACAGAAAGTTCAAAGATATAAATGCAGCGTTTGTCTTTTCAGATCTAAATTTTAAGTTCTGCACATTAAAGAGTTTACAGCTAATATTGCGATATTGAGAAGAAAGATGCGATGGTTGATCTTTTTTCTGCTTTTTCTGCATGATTGCGAAAAAGTTTGAGTCTTTAAGGAAGTAGTTTTTGAATTTTTTTTTTCACTTTTTCCTCATTTCTAAGATTAATGCGCAGAACGTTTTAAAAAAATCTGCTGACTGCATGATTAAAAAGCGCTTAAGCAATATATTTTGAGAGAATTGCAGTTATATTATGAAACCTAAGTATGCTATTTAATCCACAGAATACGTGTTTGCATTCTGCAAAATGAAAATACATTTAATGATTTGTTTCAGCCAGCACTTTTCGAAAGGCTTTATCAACAAAAGATTGCTGATTTTTCTAAGTTTTCAAATAAAAAGTAATCTAACTAAAAATTTTTAAGCTCATTTCATAAAAATGCAGCTAATTTCATAAATATTCCTTCTTAAACACTTAACTTTAAAAACCTTACATATACAGAGAGAGAGTCTAAGTTTCAGTTTTTATTTTCTTACATTTTAGTTTATATTTTCGATTAATTTTACAGATGAACCTGCAGTTTCCCTAGCACTCCTTGCTCTAATCCATTACTTAATATATGGATGAAATTTATGTGTGATAATATAAAATATTCCCATGTTATTATAATCACATTATATGAGGACATGTATCCTGAACAAATCTTAACATGCATCCTAAAAATAAACGAATAAATAAATAAAACATTTTAGAAAATCAAATTTTTCACAGTTTGAAAAATTTATGAAAACGTTACTAAAACTATAAATTTAAATTTTTTTACAATTAGTGTAGATACATGTTTTAAAAAATATATCTCGTCTGAAATGCACGAAAACAGCTGTGGAAGCTACGAAGCAAGCAAGGGTCAGCATGTCATTCGCACCTTCCAGTTTGTCAAAATTTTTAGATATGAAAACTTTGTTTCGAATATTTTCTGGAAGTGCATTCTAACGCCTTTATTACAAAACAAGAAAACTTTAGTCACGTTATCAGGACTTGGGTTTCTTCTGGTTGATTTCGCAAACATAACTGAAGTCCTGAGTAGAAACGGGGAGCTTACTAAAACCCATGTTCGTGCGTGTGTAGAAGATACGACAAAGATAAGAAGGGTTAGAATTACCCTTTATTTGCTTATCGGTTTTACAAACGTTCCCGTACTTCGGGATACAAAGACCAACCACTTGTGGTCTCAACGTAAAAGAATAGTCTCAACGTAAAAGAATATAAGACTACTAACTAACTAAAATTTAAATAACAGCTAACTTTAAATATTTTACACAAATGACCAGCACTAAGATTGGCCTTTCAAATTACTACGTCTGTGGTACGCAAACTGCGGAAAACTACAATACCTCTTTAACTTTCAAGAGGGTTAAACTTCTGGCAAAGAATATGTACTGTTAAGAAGGAAAACTTCGCAGAAGCAGAAGTGGATCCCTTCCAACGAAAAGGGAAACAACTGCGCATGCGTGAAATATCTGTCGCCAAAAAGCGCCAAAGCTCGAAGCTGAATATCGAAGTTGGTTTGGACAGGTTCGACCGTTACGTTTAGCAAGAATTTAAACAAAGAATAGGTTCTTTGGTTTCAAGTAGCGATATGGACAATGGAAGTTCAACAGCCAGTGAAAGTGAAACTTCACTGAATATTTCATCGTTTCCGAGTTTAAATTATCGCGACAAGTCAAAGAACGATTCATCTTAACCCGTGTTCCTCAATTTCCTATACACGTCGCGGAGGGGGAAAATGTCGGCTAGGTACCAAAGAACCGGCATATCACAGAGGGAAAATTCTCGCCAACAGATTCCGTCGCCAAATCCCTTGGCGAATGTTCCCTTTTCTTTGTAGCGGCGTTGCAGACAAAGTGGTTTACATTACGTCTAAGGAGCCTTTCCTTCTTTACATGGAGGTTCTTTGCCTCTGGCCTTAAAGGCGGACAGTAACTGATGGCAAGCACGAGTAAAGACTCGTAGTAAGAGGGCTCTCTCTCCTTCCTTCTACTCTCTTGGCAAAAAGCCACACCTTAAATACTTGAGCGTTAGCAAGTACAATTTGCATAAACATATTCACGCGTTAATTCTGGCCGGAAGTGGAAAATAAGAGATAATAGTAAAGTTTTAAAATAAAATAAACGTTAGTGAACTTAAAATCCTTACATACTTCCCGCCAGAGTTCTTCAAAAAATATATTGTTCAAATAAAGAGATAGTGCAGTTGGACAATACCCACATTACAAATGGTTAAACAATGGGTGTCCGCTGCACTACAACCTGAACCTGTAACTGGAAGATAAAAATTAATAAATAACTGTGTGTGGATCATTATTTTTTCCCGTATTCTTTTTGGTGGGTAATGCAATATATTAAATTTATTAATCAAAGCAGATCATTTTTAACTATTTATATTTATATTATATATATATATTCTTTAAATTTCAATGCTAGAAATAGTGGCTCTGGGATGCAGACCATAGTCTTAAAAAATGTTATTTTATAACATTATGCAAAGAATAATCAGAATGCTGTTAATGGAAACACTTTTTAACGTGAATAAAAATCCATTTGTAATAATAAAAGAAAAGTTTGTCTAAATTCAGTTCAATTTTTTTCGTTAATGCTGAAATGACTTTTAATATATTTAGTTAAAATCTTTGTTTAATGAGCAAATTCATATTTCCACGATTTTACTGAAACCATCATTTATTGTGAGTCACGATCCCAAATGGCGACGCATGTTGGAAATTCAAGTTGATGAACTTAAAGGAACATAAGTCGGATTCCCTTCCTTACTTTTGAACTCCATACACTGCACAAAAATTATAAAATTGGCAACGTTTAGCAGTTGAGTTATATTTACGTATTGGAAAGTACCACTAATTGCATCATAACAGCAGTGTTGCGCTGCAACTTCAGTATAGAAGCTATTTTAGAATCAAAACATGCCACAAACGCATCGCAGATAACGTCCTGCGCCGCTGAGGCGTGGTGAGAATAAGGCCGTCGTCGCAGCGACTAGTGTAGTGACAATGCTTTTCCGATAGAGTCCATTTTTTCATCGCTGTAAGTGTGTACATCACGAGAATAATGCAATATTATGTTTTATTAGATTAAGGTTAGTATTTATTTAAATACTTATTATGAGAGAAGTTATTTTATTTATATTTTAGGATAAAAATATTTTTTACCTATGGATAAATGGTTGAATTTGAGGTAACACAGGTAACGACGCAGATGGTAATGGTACAAAGTATCTTTAACAAGATTTAATACTCAGAAAGAGGTATATAAGATGCGAAAAAGGAAATATGATGAGATATTGCTCTAGTTTGACTTTGCTTTCAGCAACTGTGATGGTAATGAAAAATTTCTTTTACTTAATTAAGTAAAAAAGTTATAACTGGAAGAACACCCGACGCGTATGCGGGAGGTCCGACGTTCGAATCCTGGCGAGAGGATTATACATTTTCACATTCCAGCATAGAAGTGGCATTATAATTGCGCCCGAATGAAAGGTGGTGGATGATAATTCGTTACTACCAGGATTTGGCGATTGGGTCCTTTCATTCCCAGTCGCCCTTTAAAAGGCGAAGTGTATAAGGTATTTTGTCCCTCTTTTCCACATGTCTTCGTGGTGTAACTGGAAGCACACTCGTCGTGTATTCGGGAGATCCGAAGTTCGAATCCCGGCGACGGCATTGCATATTTTTCACGTCTCCAGCATCAAAAAAACCTACAAAGATTTGGCTACGGAGAATATGAAACCATCAGTATTAAAAACGCATCTTGAATTCAAGCCTCCTCGTACGCAGTAACCCAAAAGAGTATTACGAACAAAAGTCAAAATCTTCAAATAAAGAAAAACAATATTCTGAGAGCACGATAGTTGGCGACAAATATTTATTCGTGTCATACTGGTTTTCATATTTGATTGCTAAAAATAAAAAGTCATATAGCATTGGAGAAGTTCTTGTATTACCTGTTGCTGTTAAAATGGTAGATTTACTTCGCGGACGTAAATATAACGATGAAATTTGGAAAATTCTTTCGTAATATGGCACTGTCTTCGATAGAATTTCTGAAATTAGCATCGACCTGTTCGAACAATTTATTACTAGACTTAACAAAAGCCGAAATTTACAATTCATTCGGACGAAACAACTCATATTTCAAAGATCATTCAGTTTTCATTATGCGTCAGATATACGTATTTGTAAAGAAAACATCGATGAAGAATTGTTATTTTGTCGTCTTTGGAAGAACGTAAAAGAGGAAAAGATATATATAGTAAAGCTGATGATTGTTCTAAAACTGAAAGTTTATAATAGAAAAATTGCACTGGAATACGCATAGATGGTACAAAAGGCTATAAGAAAATATTGGTTTTAAATTATTTGTTAAAGTGTTGTAATTGTTATGTACTTTTTATACACTATCGGATTCAACGAGAGACCTTTGCAGCAAAAACAATTAGTAACGGAAAGGAAGGTTGTGCTTCAGGATGCTATAAAAATTATGAACTTTATTAACAGCCATGCCCTTAACATCCGTTTATTTTAAATCTCTGTATAGGTATGAACTCCGATTTACAAAATGTTTTTATTATGCTCAGAAGTAAGGTGGGTTTCCCATAATTTCCGAAATTCCATTAAATGTTAGTATGCCTGCAGCACCACACTTATGTGAACAGACGTTTTTAGCTTTAATTCTTATTTTATAAGTTTATACATACATGCAGAATAAGTATCAACCAAGATTACAGATTACAGGAAGGCACAATTTAAAAAACAGTTGAAACTAAAAGTGGAAACAAAACTTAAATAAATTAATATGAAAATAAGAAATATAATCATTAAGTATTAAATAATAGCTGCTTAATTATTTTTAGTAGTTAAGAACTTTTTAGTCTTTGTCAAGAAGTAGTGGAGAGAATTATCAACGGAACTGCGTTTCTTAAGTACAGGGTGACTCAAAAGTCCGTTAACATTTGAAAATTCAATAATCCATTAAATAATGTAAGTAGAGAAGTAAAAACTGACACATATGCTCGAAATGTCATGGAGTTTTATTGAAAGCAAAAAAGGTGCTTAAAATGGCCAACAGATGGCGCTTAATATGATAAAAGGCTAATTGGCATAAGAATTTATTTTTAGTAAAGACTATGTTTTTTATAACAAATGTTCAGCATGTCGACGTCATTCATCAACAGTACGTATAGTCGAGGGACAATATTGTAAACAGCACTCTACAGCATATATGTAGGTATGGTGAGAAATTGCCGTCGGATGTTGTTTTTTAGCATCCCTAATGAGGTCGGACGATCGCGGTTGGGGATTTCAGGTAACTCGACAGCCAGTAACCACACGGTTTAAAATCTGGGGCCAACCATGACGGAAGTGGCAGCTCAACACGCAGTCCTCACCAAACGATGTTTGCAAGTGATTGTCCGCACTTGTAGCAATACGAGTTGGAGTGCCATCCTGCATAAAAGTCATACCTTCCAACAGCTCTTTATGAGCCAAACTAGGGATGACGCGATTCTGCAACATATCAGCGTACCTCGCACTCGTCACATTAACAGTCTGAATACTAGAACATGCATTTCCTCGAAGAAAAAGGGCCCGATCTCGATTGATGTAGTTAATCCACATCATACCGTAACCAACACTCGGAGGCGAGGTTAGGAAATTAACAAAGTCAAGAAAGTACTAATTCCCTTTTTCACTACAGCTCGTTTCATACACGATTCTCATGCAGCGTTACTGACATTTTGTTACCCAGCTCCATATTTTTTTTTTTAAGCTTTCGATAAAACCCCATGTCATTTCAAGCATGTGTGTCACTTTTTACTTCTCTGCCTACATTATACCGTGATTATTGAATTTCCAAATGTTAACGGACTTTTGTCCTAACTTTTGGATTAGCGGATAGGATACCCTGCCTATCTGAACGAGTTGAAAAAAAATCAAAGAAGTTATTTTTTAATTTAAATTTAAAATAATTAAATGAGAGTATATTAATATCAAATTTAAGACATTTTAAAGAAATTTTAAATTTATCATGAAGATTTAATTCTCTCCAACGCAGCACGAATGAAGATATGTGCATAGTTTCTAGAAAAAGAAGAACAATATGCCATATTTTTTAATCAAGGGAAGAAATGTTTTTAATTAAACAAAAATTAATCGAAAAGGTTAGCAACTTCAAGTACCAAAAAGGTAGAATGTTTAAGTTACTAAGAATAAGAAACTTAGAGAATTCAAAATTACAGAAAGGTAAAATTGCCTAATCCTTTTGAATGTGTAAATCAAAACGCATTCAAAAATGAAGAACGAAAAGCAAGTTAAATTAAATTTCAGTTTAGATGTAAGGGAAAAAAATAGCCAATAAGGAAAACTAGTTCCTACGTACTATCGCAACCATCTCAGTAGAAGTAGCCAAATTTATAGAAAGTGCCAAACTCTGGCAATCATGCGCATAACCATTCTTCCGGCAGCCATGTTCATAACAATAGTTTCAGTCAAGCAGCGCCACCATATTTGTATGCGCTTTTATTTTGTTGTATTCCAAATTCCAACGGTTTTTATACACAAATGGTGATATTTTTTGTCTTAAACGTAGTTTTAAAGTATGAGCTTGTGGAGTTCACCAGCAATGGAAGAGACTAAAGCAAAATTTTGGCAACAATACAGAATTTTGCTGAAATTTTTCTAAAGGGAAAAACGAGGAAAAGCGTCTTCTACACAGCCGCTGTAGCCGAAAATTGTATGAAGCCGAGTCTCCGCAATTTTCTGATGTTTTAAGATGATGATGAAAGTAGATCGCTGTGTACTTCGGGAGAAGAATGAAGGCAAAAAAAAAATTACAGAAAGATGAATGTAATTGTTTTTTTAATGTATGACATAATCCTTATTTAATAATTCAAATTTGTTCAAGTATGTTTTCTTTTCTTATGTTGATGTTGTTTACGAAACTTACTATAAATGCTATATAGTTTGGGAATCTCTCTCAAAAAGAAGGCGCAAAAACTACCAACTTGCACATGCTAAGTAACTTTCACATTTTCACCCATAAAAATTGCTAAATTGCGTCAAGTTGGTTGCTGTAGTACGTAGGTATCGAGAAAAAGAAAATTAAATAAAATTAAAGAAGAGAAAGAAGTAAATTGTATAATTTCTGTATGAAGACAAAAACTAAAAAAAAAAAAAAAAAGAGAGAGGGAGGGAGAAAGACGAAAGAAAAACGCCTAAAGTCTAAAAGAAAGATTTCTAAAGACGAATGAAATTTTTTATTTTAAAGAAATTAAATATCTGAAAAATATATGTATGTTCATATATACAAAATATATGTTTCTCTCACTGTGATAAAACAACGGTACCTAGAGATATCAAATTTTCAAAAATGTGATCTTCCACTGAATATGGGCATCTGGCAGCCCGAATGTGGAATTTGTTTTATTATTGATTTCATATTTTGTAACACTTTAACAAATTTTTGATTAACAAACTCAACGATTTCAAAAGCGAGCTATGGCAATACCGTACGGAAATTTAAAAAAAAAATATCTCCAGGGCGCGAGACTGTGTATCGGAAATTCTAAAGATATACTCATGCAATATTGTTGTTGAATTGAATATCATGGTTTAAGTGAGAAGAACACGATATTTAATAAATAAAGGTAGCACACAAAACGTTAAAAAAAATTTTTAAAAAACGCCCCTTTGGGCGTAATGTAAAATCGGAATAATTTAAGTTTTTTTTACTTTTATTATTTATTTATTTATTTATTATTATTATTATTTGCAGTGTCACCCATTTACAAGGAAAGCCGAAAGAATGTGGTACCAACGTTGAACTCCAGATGGCGCTGAGCTGAACCTCCTGAAATTCGCTCTGCTGTTTTTGTTTGCAGTTAGCCTTAAGTTAACGACGGAGCCTTAAGTTAACGAAACGTGTTGAACGACGGACGATGATGGATTTACAGAGGGATGAAATAGGTTATCGTAAAAGAACTGAATTGAGTTTCTTATATTTGTGAAAATGTGTAATGTTTTATTGTAATTAAACGTGTTGTGTGACATAAAGAAACTTTACATCTCTACTGCCTGCACGACACTGACAGCTACACACACACGTACATTACTACATAGTACATACACATACAAATATACATTTCTCAATATTTTATTGTAACAGCTTTTCTTTATTTTATATTATTATAAGTACGTTAACATAAGAAACATTTTTTTTTTTCTTTTTTCAGAGATAAATTTTACATTTACCTTTCTTACTAATTTTCACTTTTCTCCGCTATATTTTTATTTTTCTTATTTAGAGTACTGTCAGTAGAATCTTAAAAACAGAAACAACATAGATTTCCTATAGAGATAGATTATTTATTACTAAATTGTGTATGATATTCTTTTGCCATTTTCGTATTTATACCTCATTAAATTTGCGATGAGACAGGGCTTCAGGAAATTACTGCAGAAGCTGTGATTAAGTTTAAATAACATTAAATTTTTCATTTTCCTTTATTGTATTATTTCATTAAACAGTATTTTAAAGTTTAATTTTTAACAAGCAGGCATCCATTTGATATATGATATCATATCACTTAACTTCATAAATATGCTGATTTGTTTTTCACTTCTCCTCTAATGAATTTTTCTTCCTTTCTTATTTTGTGAATTTTTAAAACACTTTGTTTTGTATGGAATATTTTTCTTTTTTTCTGCGCTCAAATAAGGGGTGCACTGCTAGTGTTAAAAACATTTAACGATACCTAAGTATGTACACAATAAATTAGGTTGGTCGAGGAAATACTTTCTGGTAAATATGTAGCTTCAAGTTTTTTATTCTTTAAATCTGAAGTTGTAAAACTATTTTGTCTCTGCAAGAGAATTTTCTTTAAAAAAAAAAAGACGGATTACTGTAATAACTTATTTGTTCTTGTAGCTAAACAAAGCACACACTTCACTACGTAGAAATACTAGCTAACACGTTTGCCGTAATATGTTAACTCAATTTTGAATCCATTGCTCTTAGATTCTAACATTGATCACTCAAACAAATTTTCATCAAATGCCACTAAACTGTTAATTAGGGAAGCAAATATCTGACATATGCTATTGCCATGAAAAGTCGATCTTATTAGCATCAAAGTCACAACAATCTTATGATACTCATCATAACAATCTTATGATGAGTAGTGTAGCACTGTTTTGTGAATTACTAAAACGTTTTCTGCTTTTCGTTTTCCTTTTTTCATCATATACCATCTCGAAAATTTTGTTCAACTGTTCTGATTTGTTAATGAAAACCTGATTAGGCCCGCTTCTATGAATAGGATTGTTTGTATAAGCGTGTTATCAGGTCGATGAACTAGGATTCGAAAGCTGAAAAACCATGGATATCTAAGAATAATGCAGATGATGGCACTTAAAATTCATTGGCTTGAAAATCCTTTACAAAGAATTATAGAGGGATAGCAGTATGAGATCTGTGAATTCCATCTCTTTGGGACTGTCAGCTGAAACTGGAGAAAAATTTGGGCAGTTTGCTTTGTCTTAAATAACCAATTCAGAAGTGATTTCACGTATTCATAATTACAAAACATACACCTTTGCAGATTTCTATTTCATAACATTAAGAACCTGTAGTTAACAATTATTTGATTGCAAATTCGTCAAGCAGCAAGCATATTCACAAAAATGACTGTGAGAACACTTGCTCAAATAAGAAATTTCTTTAAAAAGAAAACAGCACAGAATTCTTGAGATAATCTAAAACCTATAACTTACCTACCACTCAAATAGGTAAAATATCGAGAAGGAAATATTTAAACAGGAAACTAAACACTAAAAAATATTTGAAAATTTCATTGAGAACAAAAAAGGGTGTTTCATTTTTGTACTGTTATTTTTCCTATAGAATATTTTACTTTTTAAACTACAACAGGAAGCTAGTTAATTTCATGTAGATCAAAGCATTCTTGAATAAAGAGTAGTTTTCCTTATTCCTATGAACAGCTTAAAAAAAATATTAACACAAGTTTCCTTTTCACAAAAAGGGCAAATAACTGACATTTTCGGAAAAATTCATTTATTTTTATTTCAAATTAAGTTGAATAATATTTAACAAAATTTCTTCCGTGAACATTGCTTTCTAAGAACTATATATAAATAGGAACAAAATGTAAAAAATAAACAATAGAAGGCTGAAATACGTGGAAATGGCGCAATCCAATATTTCCGGGCGTAGAAAGAACTGGCTAGCGAGGAATTTGTGTTTCAAACAAGCCAGAAAAGTTCTTTTGATCTCCTTTAAATTATTTTAGAAGCTATTTTTATATTTATTAATTTTATTTCTCACAATTGCTATCTCCATATAAAACTGATCATGCTTAAGCTTAAACAATATATTTAACTTAAAAACGACCACTAGTTTGAAAATGCATATAAAATTGCATATAAGACTTTTTAGGTACCAAACTCTGATAAACATTTCGGCAAAAATATGCGTCATACATGATCAAATTGCGTCTTACCTTAATTAGAAAACATCAATGGCAACCAAACACAGGAACTGAAAAATATAAATATTAGTCACTTCTATTAAGTCAACTATAAAATGGGCAAAAAATAACTGCTTTCAGTAACATAGTTTATTTAAAGTATTTGCAGTTTGTTTAAGTTTTATTTAAAGCATTTTCAGGTTCTAAGAGTTAAAGCCTTGCATACCGCTGACTAAAGAATTAATCAACTTAGTAAATCCGCCGAAGCTAAATACTGGTAAGAAAGTAGATGTGGCTAATCAATAGCCAAAATTCTCCCATTTAACTTAATTGAAGGCTTACGGATTGCTAAAACATCCAGTATATTGTCGCTTAAGTTTATATTTTTTAATATGATGAATAAAGAAATTCTGGCGTTTCTGCTGTCTGATATAAGGTATATGGAGTACGAGATGAAAAAGCAACAACGTTATCGGCAGAATTGAGGTAAGGGAGAGGCACGCTGCCTCAGGTAAATGACTAGGGAAAACACCAGATTAGCAGCAAAATTTAAAAAATACATTAAAAGAATAAATTATGAATTTTAATCTCCAGTTTTGAAACGTATCGAGAAGCTCTTTTTAAAATAGCACATTTAAAGCATTAATAAGGGCTCGATATTATTGAACACTTGTGCATTCACTAGCTTAATCAATTAACAAATCAAATCAAAAAACGTGATTAATTTTAACAATTAAATAAATTGAGATTAAAAGTCACACATTATATATAGTTTTCAGCTCGCTATTATTACTCTATGTTTATATAAAATTTTAATTTATACAAGATTTCAAATGATAAGTCATCGCAGTGTAAACCAATAAGCTTCATAACTAACCTGATAACCTTTAATTTTATTTATGTTTTCATGGAATTTGCAGAAAAAGAAAAGGTAAACAAAGCCTTGAAATCAAAAGGTTTAAAAATACAAAAGTGCACTCTTTAGAGAGGGATTAACCTAATGTCGATCCCCGACAAATGGCTGCACATGTGTGTTCCTAGTTTTCTCCATGTGTAACATAAATATGAGCCAGTTTCCTTTAGAAAATTCTTCACGAAGGCATACCTCTCCTTAGACAAATACCTCATGTATGCTTTGTCAGACTGATCAAAACAAAGAAACATAACAGAAGGAATATCTCTTTCTTTATGGAAAATGAGAGAAAATATTTTTGAGAAATGTGAAAACCTACTTTTAAAGATGAGTATATCAACAAAATGTGAAGAAAATGAAAACGAAATATTAATAAATCAAACTGTCAAGAACCAATTGATAAAAGAATTAATTTTACCAGAAAATATTTGTTCACAGTAGAAATGAAATACATGAGAGATATTTCAATCTCACAATTAAAATGAGAAACCAAAAATTAGATGAAAGAGCTCTTGATTTCCGGTATCTAACTGGGGAAAAAATAATATTATTGGATTGAAATATTTTGAAAGAGCAAATTTTACCCATCCAAATGACTCCAGACATTACATCAGAAATTTGTAGCTTTAAAATCAACGATATTTTGATAATTCTAGTCGCTAAACTAAAATTAAACTTCTTAAAGATAATCAGAAATACGGCTTGTTAGTTCAGTTGTAACTGATCTGAAAACTGCGTTAATATTAATGCCTTAATGTATCCGAACAAAGATATTTTTAACAAAGCTAGTTGGGTGAGAATAGCATCAAAAAGTTTTCTTTTTAATTATACAAAATATTCCTTTGTCCGGAAAAACTATAAAAATACCACTGTTTTTGAACAGAACATATATTAAATAATTAAGTAAAATTTAAAATAAAATATTATCGATTTTAACTTCTTAAAAGCAAGAAAAATTAAATTATGATTAAAAACTTGAATATTAATGTAATAACATTTTAAATTAACCGTAGTATTATTTATATTATTTCAACGCTATTTGCAATGTATCACAAAGGGGCTTTTTAACGTTCTCATTTAAAAATTATAAATTAAAATTACATATATTTGCATCAAATTGCCTGAATATATAAAGTTATGCTTAAATTGCATTATAAGAATTATGGTGTGATATAAAATAGCTATCTTTATTGAGTATAATAGTGCACAGATGTAATTAATTTGACTGCATAACAGTGCCAAGCATATACTTGTTTGCCTGAAGCGAAAAATTACCTAGTGTTACGGATTTTGTATTTATTTAGCTATTTATTTAGAATTGTAATTAAAACTGTTTTATTTTCCCGTGCAACGCAGACGAATTTGAAGAGATAGCTACGTCGGAAAAGTAAAAATACAAGAGCGCGTGCATTTAATTTTTAATAAATAAACATCTCGTAATTCTTGTTGCCATCCAAAAAATTCGAGAAAATAGATTTTATCAGAATGTTTTCATGAATAATTAAAAAGCTTATAAAAGACGAATTAAAACACCTCAGCTCAGTTGCCGTTCTTTTAAGCGAACTGTATGTTTACTTAGCGCTGCTGTTGATTGTAGCGAATTCGCTGTGAGATTGGATTAACTTTCTCTGTTTTGATTGTTTGAAATATTTTGATATTGTATGAATATCTCTGAAATAGTTCAGCAATTTGCTTTATTTCTTGTGAAAAAAATAAATTTTATTAGCTTTTTATCGACTTGTGCATTCAATCTATTACGAACCCATACGCGCGCAATATTAAAATGCCTCTAGTTATATATAAAGAAAAGACGAAGGTAGAAAGTAACTAACCTGTTCAGTCATTGGAAACCAAGCTTACGACTACTTTCACTCATTTCTAGTAAATTCTAATTTAACATTTCTAACATTTGTACTACCGGAGGAGAAAAATTACAAAATATTTTCAGGCTACATCACTTACAGGCGCCACTTCTGTATAGGTGATGTATCAGTTCCAACATCCTACCTACAAGCTCAAAAGCGCTATGTCGAAGATTTCACAAATCAAAATGTAATAAAACAATCACACACAAATAAACAAATGCATACGAACTAAATAATATGTAAGCACAACAACAAAAAATACAAAAGAGTCAGTCGCTCAAATACCCTGTCCCACTAATTACAAAACAAATACAAATATGAAATCCAGCCTACAGCAGTATATATTCAATATCAGTGTCAAATTGACAGTTGTTTACATAATTATTCGTCTTAATAAGTTAAAAAAATAATGTGTTTATTAGTTTATTTCTAATAATAACTAAATTCGAGGTGTAGTTCAAGATACGTCTTGATGAAATCTACTAATGCTCTACCGTCAGTCCCATTATTGAACGCCACTGAATGCTAGCAGTTTCAACCAAATTCTACTTTAGCGAAACGAACTGGTTGCATATGAGTCTCTTTCGAGTGGTTGGTTTTTCCAGTCTAAATGAACATTTATAGATTGATACCTATTATTTTGAAAATTTTCATTCAATGAGCTCAAGTATTTGAACCATATAATCTTTGCATGCTTTAGCCTAATTTTAAGCAATGTTACTATTTATACGAATAAAAACTAATTCCCGCACAAAGCAGATATGATAAATACTTGTACTTCACAATCTGTTTAAGAGAGACAAGCATTAAAATTAATACAAATATTTGGGCTTATTTTACTTATTCTTTGTTTTCTATATTACTTTTCTGATACCATTTCTATGCACTGTAGATACACTAAGAGCCCGCTTAGCACTGTTTCGTTTAGCGCTGTTTCGGTTTAACGCTCTTTAATTTAAATTGTGGGATTTTCCGAAATTGCACGCAGCGTTAGGCCAAAGAACGTCTGTGTAAAGAAGGAAAGGTTCCATAGACGTAATGTAAACCAGTTTGCTATTACGCCGCTGGAAAGTGGAGAGAAAATTCGCCAAGGGATTTGGCGACGGAACCTGCCGGCGAGAATTTCCCCCTCCGCCATGTGTACAGGAAATTGAGAAACACGTGTTAAGAAGAAACGATTTATGACAAAACGTTTCTTCTTTGACGTTTCGCGATAATTTAAACTTGGAATTTCGTACTTTTTTTGCTCAAACATTTTTGCAAATTACATTAGATACCTTCTTGATAAAAAGGCAGAAAACTGGAGATACAGAAGAGACTGAATTATCTAAAATGTAAACATACTGACTTAGAATTTTATTTATTTTTATATGTATATTCGTTTATTATGCTTCTATATTTGTAAGAAATAAATTTTTGTTTTATTGTTGTAAAAACATAATTAATAAATTTAATGGTAAAAATCCTGACCAATTTTCCACCCATCTTCCCCTACCCCATTATTTACATGATGCGATGACCTCGTTTAAGGATGTTTCATATTACGCTCTACTTTGATTCAAAATAATACTTACTGTACGTACATTTTTAAAACCATTACATAAATAATTTTTTTAACAAAAGCATAAATGCATGTGTAAGATATTTATGCCAATTAATCAGTTATTTTATGTTCCGCACTTCTACTGTCAATTCTCTCTTTTTGTTCTCCTGCCAGAATGTAAATTAGCTCGCGAGTATTTAAGTGAGGATTTTAGATTGTTTAGGCAGATCCTGCCATCCCTGGAGAAAACGTTGCTGATGTTTTTCAGCTCCGCAGGTCCGTTTAAGACTCATTAAGGAGCTGGTAAGAGCAGGAAAATAAATCTCCTGCTGTGGACCAGTATGTTACAAAAGTATCAAAGTTTGTATACTTTTGTTTCAGACAAGGCCACATTACAGGTTGTTATTCTAAGATAAGAGTTCCTGTCGGTGGCATTGCTTTATTCTTCCCAATAGTACTTTCACGCCGGGGAAGGCTTAAGAGCCGAATTCCGCGTCTAAATTTCTATGCGTAGCCTTTGTCTAATAAATACTTTGATTTGGTTTTGATTTAAAATTCTATCTTCAGTTCATGCCATAAATGCTGGCTGATGTATAAGCACCAGGTGTGCCTACTGTTCAAATTGCTTAGTTTTAAATAAAAGGGTCTTTCACACCCTTTTTAAGTTCTGTTTCATCTTAGACATATGGATAAGTCGCTTACACGTCTATTTGAGGATTTCCCTCAAGTCACATTTAGTTACAGGCATATTCTCCTAAATATATCAAGCCTCATGAAAACGTAAATATGCCTCCAAAGAGTACGTAAAAATGCTTCCATTTACAATATTTATTTTTCATGGCATGTTCACTTCTTATCATACTCATAATTTAAATAAAACACTTTAACGATTGAAAAATCGTACTTCACATAAAGAAGCTATGAAAATTTTTTGTAAACTTTAATTAAGCAAATGTATGCAAAAAAAAAAGAAATGCATATTTTCTCAACCGTAACATTTCCTCGCTAAAGTGCATTGCTAAGGTTGATAAAATTCTCGCCGCGCCCATGATTATGAAATATCCACCTAAGTGATTGCGGTTTATGATGCATGCTAAATCCACAGACGTCTGGGTATTTTCATATATATTGCAAATACATTATTCAAGATAGCAAAACATTATTTTTTTAAATCCCTTTGCATTTGTGCTTCCAGCGGAACTTATATTATTATATATTAATGTATGGTATATTAAGGACTTATTATGCCCCTTGTAACTCAGGCTTTGAAATTGTAATAGACTGAAATGTCTACCAGTTAGTCAAATTATGGAATTAGCTTACTAATTAAAAATCGTTATTAAATATTTCTTGCTATTTCAGTAATTATTCTAATCCATAATTTTTAAATTTAGATACAGCTCATAATTATAAAAATTTAATTTTAAATGTAGTGTTAGAATAATTAAAAAGTATTCTGATTAACATTTTGATAAGCGAATTTTATCTTTAAACAATAATTGGAAATTTAACTACTTTTTATATAATTATTTTTTAATTTAACTTCCTTTTCGAAGGTAAAATTTTACATCATTGGCGCAAAATAATTTAATTTAGCTCTTGAATAACAATCAAGAACCTTTCAGCTTAATTCTGTTAGTTTAGTTCAATTTGAGGTAGGATAATTGGTAAAAATTTCATAAAATATCAGTCTTGGCATGTATGTATAACGATTGGAATGTGTAATTTCCAAATACATAGGTAATAGATTTTTCAGCTATAGTGTATGGTACACGCAATTAATTTGGATTTTATTTATGTCTTTTTTGAAAATCTTGGAGGACCACAAGGGCCCTTTGCGCATTATACACTGCTGAGCTGAACAACTAATTTTTTATCAGATTGTGTAACAGACAGTTAAATATTGGTGAAAATTCAGCGATTGATTGGAATAACTATAAGAGAGCTTGTTTTAGATCAAATTCTCGAAAAGTAAAATTGGTGCACTTGAAAAATTCGTAGAGATTGACATGATGAAATGGGAAACGAACACATACGTAATGGCAGTACACTATAATCGAATTTCTGGCGTAGTCATCACAGCGAGGAATTAGAAAAAGCCAGTTTTCAACATTTTACAGTGAATCTTAAGTACAGCTTCTTAGATTTAATGCCTGGCACAAAAACAAAAAACACCGATTGAAAGAATTCTAAAGTGCGGCCAAATGGCGGAACAAGAAACGAAGAGGAAGGGTTCACCATCTGTGAATTCACATTTAGACGAATTAAGGCGACGGCAATGTGTAGGACGAGAAAATGTTTGATTTCATTGTAACAAGAACTGACGAATTATGGCATTCATAAAGAAAAATAAGTATTATCTCCCCTCACTATGGTTTTTTATTTTTACTTCCTTATACAAAGTAAAGAAAGTACTGTACTCACGAAAAATTCCGGGTAAAATATTTCAAAGAAAATAACCATTTTGGCCGCTGTCGAATGGAATTTAACGATATTAATGCTTGACATCTACTCTACCCGACGAGACGGCTCCTGACCTAAATTGTCCTGTAGAGCAACGAATAGAATAATACCATCCAGCGGAAGGAAGGAACCACTATCAGCGCACCACAGCCAAGGGACGAGTGGCGAATCAGATGAGCTAAATTGAACGATCGTTATAAGAATGTTATAAAGACTAGTGCGCCTTGTGCACTAAGTGCTTCGTACAATTAGAAAAAGAAAAATGATTTGGGATGAAAACTGTGTCTTGAAGGGAAAATGCAAAGAGCATTGATATGAAGGTTAGGCACGGTGATTGTAATTTTGGACGTTAAGATTTTAAATTTAAAGAACTAACGTATGCACCACAACCGAAGATCACATGGTATGTGAATAAACATAACTGGACAAAATTTTCATAAAAGAACTAAAAGTAAAGAGAAGCTGTTTTGACATCTCTAGCAAAGTTACAGAACTCTAATGTTAAAAATTAGAAGAATTAAAAAATATTGAAAAGAACAATGCTAATGTTGAACAAAAATAGGATTACCTACAGAATTAAAAAATGAACACTTAACACTAAAAAGAAGAATAGACTCTACATCTGGCTATGGGTAACAGTTAGTGTTGACGAGCTGCAGTGTGAAATTATTTTGTCTAGCTGGCTGAGGCTTGTTTTGTACTTTATTATTAAATTATTGAATCATTGTGGGTAAAATTGTTCGGGTGGAGCTTTTAGAAGATCTTGCGCATGATGAGTACAATTTGAAACAATATTATCGGGATAGGCAATATTTCCACACTCACAATGATTATGTGACCTTCATCCAAAGTAATGAAGGTAGGTACGTAAGGACAGAATAAAGGGCTCTTTTTACCCCAAACGAATTATAAAACTGATTTAAAATGGATTCAGAGGAGATTTTTTCGTGGCGTCTGTACGTACGTACGTATGTATGTATGTATCTCGCATAATTCAAAAACGAGTAGCCTGAGAACATTGGAATTTTGTATATAGGACTGCTATAATATGTAGTTTTGCATCTCCCCCTTTGGCTGCAGTCGGTCACACCAAAAGTATATACATATATACATATACCGGGTGCGTCATAAAAATTCAAGAATTCATAATAAAAGAAGGAATGCACGGAAAAAGTTTCAGTTTGCACCAATATGGTCAGAAAGACATTGGATTTTTTTCTATGCAAAAAAAAAAAAAAAAAATTTAAAGTAACCGACAGAGAGCGCTCACTCGTCATACTGAGATGTTTTATGCAAATTAGGCTATCAATAAAACACTTGGCTGGAAATGGCTCCGTCGTTCGAAGCTGGTAGCATGCTTTCTTTACCAGATCGGGCGGTGATGGTTAAATTGTTCTACAAGAATAGTGAATCCACAACTGTAACATTGCGAAAGTTTCGCGCGGAGAAAGGACTGAAGTCGCAAAAAAGCCCTATTTTATTGAATGGGATACTGAATTTAGTACGACGTTTTGAGGAAACGGGAAGTTTGGAGGATCGTCAACAAAGTGGCAGACCACCTTTGAGAACGGATTTTGTCCATGTGGTACAAATTGTCGTGAAAGGTATGGCAGCCGAAACATCAACGGATAGTAGCAGTGCTCGTGAAACTGAGAGAAGAACGGGGATTCCGGAAGCGTCGATTCGACGTATTCTGCACGGAATGTTGGATCCGTACCAGTACAAAATCCAGCGACTTCACTAGTTATTACCGGCAGATACAGATGCAAGACAAAAGTTTGCTACATGGACGCTGGCACAAATGGAACGTAACCCACAATGGTTAAGATACATCAATAACAATGGTATGACAATGGTTCATGAACGTCATGTGGACGGATAAAGACCAGTTTTCACTCCATGACGACGTCAATACGCAAAACAATCGTATTTGGGCGACGTCAAACCCTCGTGAGTACCACAGCCAGCCACTGCATTCTCTTCCTGTGACTGTTTGGTGCGGTTTCACCGCGTCTTTTATTCCTGACCCTTTCTTTTTTGAAGAACCCTGTCCTGTATCCGGGGTGAAAATCTGTACAGTCACTGCAGCATGGTATCTTACGCTTTTGCGTGACCACATTATGCCTGCATTGCAGGAAAGACATGCATCATCTATTGTCACATTCATGCAGGATGGTTCTCCGCCCCACATTGCACGCGACGTCAAGACGTTGGAATATTTCACCGACGACCGAGTGATAAGTCGCGGTTGTAAGATTCAGTGGCCCTCATGGTCATCAGACTTGACCCCGGCAGATTTTTGGTTGTGGCGATACTTAAAGTCTCGTGTGTACCGGGGTTTCCCAACTACACTGGTGGAACTGAAAAGTGCCATTCGACTGACCGTCGCTGCCATCGATGGCGACAGGCTACACTCCGCTGTAATGGGCGGAGTGACACGCCTCACTTGCCTATTACCTTGTGGTGGTGGTAATGTTGAATATCTGTTACTATAAAATAAATACATAGTGTCTTGATATTGTGATTTGTTTGATTGTCTGTTTCTGTTTGCTTGATTTGAATAAAACGTCTCACTATGACGTTTGAGCGCCCTCTGTCGGTTACTTTTGGAAACATTTTTTTTACATGGAAAAAAATCCAATGTCTTTCTGATCATATTGGCGCAAACAGAAAATTTGTCCGTGCATTCCTTCTTTTATTACGAATTTTTGAACTTTGCACGAATTTATGACGCACCTGGTATATATATATATATACCCACTCTGTTACTCATCTCCGTGAGCTCAGTTTTTTATTCTTATATATTGGTAAATTGCGCCTTTTTTGTTTTAAAAATGATTGAATTCTGTTGTTCTTCGGTTAAGGTTTTTATGCCTTTAGTTACATACAATAATTGTTTAGCCTATATACAATAATTGTTGATTTATCAACAATTTAAAAGTTGTTTGATTGCGGCTAGGTCTAATTTTTTTTACCATAGCAGCCATATTTTTTTACATTTGAAACTTAGCAGAATAGTGCATTTGTTACCAATCTAGAGAAAGTAAGCTTTGCAACAACAATGATAACGTCTTCTTTTATTATTTCGAATTAAATCATGCTTAATCCATTCTGGAATTAACATTTAAGTTATTAAGTTTACCCATACATTGACTCAGCATAGGGCTAAAACAATTTAACTCAGTTTCTACGCCTTCAGTGTCTTTTTGCCGAACGAAACTAAAAGTAAACTTTCAGTTTTGTGCACCGAAAAAATCTTCCTTCTTGCCCGCTGGCCGAATTACTTGTTTTTGGGTAGAAACTTTAATTTTAATTGTAAAAGTTGTTGTTTAAATTGCTTTAACTGTATTCATGTTTTATATTTTTCAATTTTTAGTAAAATTATTTTGAGCTTTTATGCATTTTTGTCTTTTCGCGAAGTGATAACTGAATTAATTGAATGAGAAATATATCTCTAATGAAATTCGAGGAAATAAGCTTAAATGAAATGCAGGAAAAAATGCGTATAATTTAATATTACGTACCAGAAAGTCATGTGGCGTACACATAAGATTTTTTGAAATTTGCCATAGTGCTTTCTAATTTTTGGCAATTAACTTTGTCGGCGCCGCCCAGACGGTATAGTGGTTAGGGTAGCCTGACTACGATACCAAAGAGCCCGGGTTCGAATCCAGATGAAGGCATGGATGTAAAATATTCTGTCCCGTCATATGCTGCTAGCGGTGTCCACCTGTTAAGCGCCTCCACAATAAAATGGCCACCACTTCTGGCCTTAGTAGTGCATAATGCCGTTATAGGCAACTGTCTAATATATAAGAGAGTTCAACATTAAAGTTTCAAAAAATATTTCAAAATTTTAAAAAAGTTATAAATTTTAAAAAATTACAGTACATTCTTCGTATTACAATTTAACACATAAAACAGTTTGAAGCTAAACAGTTACAATTAGCCTCCTTCTTTTAGAAATAAAAACAGTTAATGCTAAACAGTTATGATTAGCCTTCTGCTTTAAGAACTGAAAACAGTCTGAAGCTAAATAGTTACGGTTAGCCTCCTAGTTTAAACAGTAAAAATAATTTGAAGCTAAACAGTCTTGATTAGCTTTCCAGTTTAAGATATAAAAACAATTTGAAAAAGAACACTTACGATTAGCCTCCTAAAAGAGATATTCTTCAAGGAGTTTAATTTAAAATTTTACAAAAATTTTAAAAAGTTGATTTTCTTGCATCATATTATAAAGGGAAGTATTAGTTAGTGCTTAATTCCTTATAAAATGTGAAAGAAAAACTTAAGCTTTGTATTTCCGAGTTCTGATTAAACATTTAACTGTGAATTTTAATATGAGGATCTTGTACAATAACAGTTTAGATAGTCCTAGGTGTCTTCCATACCCCGCAGACAAAGCGTTCCATGAAACTAAAATAGGCTTCTAGGATGTCTTGAAACTTCTGGGATCTGGAAAAGAAAATAAACTGGGAAAAAAAAGAGCTAGAAAATTACCAGAAGTGAGATTGCAGTTGTTTACGTTCTCTTGCTCAGTTTTAGAAGTATCTGCTTTTGCAAAGCTATTTTTTCTTATCATCATTTTTTATGAACAGTTAGGGTCTTGACTTTGGAATTTAATACTGTCTACCAAAACAACTTTTTTTTTAATTGTCATCTTATTCAGTTTAATAAAACGATGACGAGCATCGTTGTCATACTGAACAAATAAAGTAACAGCAATTAAGATTAATCGATTTTATTCACTCCTAATTTTTACCATTATTACTAGCTGCGTGCGCCGATACTGTTCGGGTTTTGAAGGGGTTGGCTTCATTTTATGCAGTACTTTTAGAGTCCTGAAGAACTGTCTGAAAACTAATTTAAAAAATTTCATAACATCAATAAACTGAATCAAAATGTAGTTAACAGAATAATTTAAAATTTTCTATCACAAAATCCATTGACTTGATTTAAAAAGCGCTTCAAAGAAGAAATTCTTCAATTAAAAAATTTCTAGAATACTCTGGATCTATCGACGTCTTCTTATAGTTAATATTAAATAATAATTGTTAAAATAGTTTCTTCGCGAATTCCTTCTCAGTTTTGTTTTTGAAATAAATTAAGCAGTTCATCTTCATCATTTATTAAAAACTATTATTTTAACTAAACGATGGAGCATGAAATCAGATATCCATATTATGCTTATAAATTCTTTATGCTTGCAAATAATGTTTTATAATCCTTTTTTGAAAGCTGTGAGTATTTGGAAATACTAGTTGTAACTAAGATAATCAAAACAGAGAACATGATGATGCAGAGGCTCTCTGCCATGAATAACTTTTTCTTCTATCCTAGAGCTTGTATTGGCGTTGATCTTAGAACTGACACAGCGAATATGTAAAACAAAACATGCCTGCGCAACAGGCTTTCTGCCTTGAAGGGCTTTTTCTTATAACCTCGAATTCGTACCTTTATCTTTACGTCAGAGAACAGGGGCTCAGTTGCCTTGCAGTCTAGCAGACTGCCTTACACAGATTAAAGCCCCTGCCTCCGGAAGCTATGATTGAGTCCTAAAACAAAAAGCTACAAACAAGGCCAGTGTGCAACAGAGGTTTCAATACATAGTTTGGATTTACAATTTTTCTTCTGATACATACGTCATACATTTATCACAGCTAATTTACAATTAGTCCTATGCGACATACTTCAGCCTATGCGATATTGATTTCAGACATACGATTTTACACAGTTCTATAAAATTCCTGTGACCATGGTTACAATGACTGTTTTTCAGAAAAAGGAATAGTCCACATAAGCATACACATTAGCTATACAATTATAAGACATTTCTTATTCAGACAATTATGTACAATTTAACATTAGAATCTTAGGGATACGAAGGAAAACATTAATTTCCTAAATAGCTATACAGGAGGTAGAGATTTAATTCTAAAAACCTCTAAAAGCATCTTACAGTAAGAGAGCAGGAATAAGTTACATTTACAGCAGACTCAAAGCAAAGATCCTATTAATAATTACTATTAACTTCTTAGCCTATCAATACTTGAATACTGTTGCCATTAAACCAAGAGTACCAATTAGTTACATCAGAACTATACACCACAGTATTTGTGATACTTTAGTACATGCTTTAACCATTCTATTAAATTTATATTCAACTTAGATACTTCAAATACCAAATAAAAATACATGCAAGAGAGTTCAAAAGACAGTTAATAATGGAATATACAGTAAATAGAATACAAAAACCCTAACTAGATAGTACATCAACTTCAAAAACTTAGATACAGTTATTCAAAAAGCAATAGAGTTTATCACAGAAGCGAAACACAAAATACTCATCAGATTTCGGGAAATGAGATTTAAGCCTTTAGATTTGGTGGCATGAAAGCGTACTGTCATTTAATGATATATTAAAGAAGTAGGAGCTTTTTCAATGAGAAAGAATCGTTTGTGCGTTTGAAGCAAAGATGAAATATCCATGAAAAAATTTAAAAAAAAACATCTTCAACTTTGAAGCTATAGAGTATCGATCTAGAGCATTTGAAGATCAGTAAGACTAAGGATTATCCTTTACGAGGAATAAGGATGACAGAAATTCTAAATTTCCAAAATCTGTATGAAACGATGGGCAATGATGAGGATAAAAATTATGTATATATCAAGCTTTCGGCCACATTGAATAATAAGCTTCCTTACATACCGTTGTGCATTTGCTATTGTATTCAATATCTTATTTCGAAAAGGGCTTATTTTCAAGTTGTATATTTTTAGAATCATAGCCAAAACTAGAACTTCATAGATCAAAACTCATCTGATTTATGTTAGATAGAAAGTTCTTTTTGTGCGAAGGTAGAGCTTGGTACACTGCCTACGAGGTGGTAGATGACGATTAAGTTTTATTCCATTTATATGTCACAAGACGGAAACGCGATAAAAGTTACTAAATATGATATGCTCTGATAACTTAAAATGATAATCCAGCATCACATTTGTGTATTTAGGCAAAGTTTGGTTTGGTTTATTTAAGCCCTTGAGGGCTCTCTGCCTAAGGGGAAGAATGTTTTTATGGAGTCTTTTCTAATGACTTAGGCAACAACTAGCAAGAATAGTTCATAGATTTTAATACTGGTAGCGAACTAGCTTGTTTTTCTTGATTCTTCGGAACCTCCTTTACACTTGGTAAAACATTTAAATTTTATTTTCGACTGTAAACGCTGTAATAGCTTCGTGATTCAATAAGGTACTATTTAACAAGGCGAAACAAAACATTTATTAAGATAACATTTCAAAGCATAATATAGAAGCACATTTGGGATGTCATGGAGCGGCAGCCCAGAGCTCGGACTATCTCGACATGTCGGACTATTGCGACCACTGCTTGGACATCTGGTACAATCCGTCTCGCGTCATCTACCAAGAATTTGTGGCATCCATGCCAAGTCGTGTTGCAGCTATATTGCAGGCCAAAGTTTGCGCAACGCTTTACTGAGTAGGTTGTAATAATGTTTTGGCTCTTCAGTGTATGTTGTATACATGTATCACCCCCTTACCTGACTTGAAAGTCCTTATCCGGCCTTTATTTTCGCCATCGTTGATCGCAGTCATGAAATTTCAATTATAGTTGTGTATTAAATAACGGAAATATTCATGTTTGGGCAATGTCGAATTAAAAAAGAAATTAATTTTCGATAAATAAGGAAGTCTAACGCGATCTTCCGGTTTCTATACTTATATTTGGGAAATTTTTGTACTCGTTATGAAAAAATACAATTGTAAGAAGTTTGACTCCCGTACGAAAAAAATTGACCGGGATATTTAATTTCAAAATTTGCAGTTTTTGATGTCATTTTCAATTTGACTTGAGGGACCGGATAATTAAGTTACAATAATTGAAGGAAATAAGTTTTAATGAAGTGCAGCAAAAAATGTGGGTAATTTCATAGGCTGTACGAGGAAGTCATGTAGTGTGCTTTTTAGAATTTTTATTGTTGTAATTCTATAACGAGTAATAAATACATATAATGAAAAAATGATAATTAAATCAGAACAGAGAATTAACTCTTGCTTATATATACAAATACATATATGTATATATACGACATGTATGTGTGTGTGTATAATATTTAGGATTCATTAAATAGTTATTAAAGAAAAGACTTAAAACCAGACTATCTCTTATAAAACAGCAAAATTCAACCTTGCTTGGTGTTCATTTCAATAAACAGAGACTCGACGCGTTTTAAGAGGGACGTGGCCACGCATTCCTGAAACACGTTCAGCCTGCTCTTGGACAACAACAAAAATTTTTCTTGGTAAAATCTCTATCTGTCTACTGGATCAGCTAAATTTTAATTATATGATTGATTGAAAGAATAGCTTCTTTAAGTATACAAGAATTAATATATTGATAGATGGATAGGAAATTTTGTTCCATCTTTTTCTGCATTGATAATTCCTGTGAAAGATCTTTCATTGATTCCTTGACGAAATGTAAATATTTTTAAAAACTCGCTAATATATTGCAAACATGATACGCATCAATAACGGTGCGCCGCAAACTCAGTGGGAATTATTAATTGCAAAATTAATACGTATTTATATTCACTTTCATTTCACAATATTTTTAAATAAATTGTTTGGATATTTACTTTACGGCAGCTTGAAATACATTTGAAAATATCTTTCAAAATTATTTTTATTTCAAATCATCATATTAATATGGCTTTCATATTATCTCTCAGATCATGTCCAACCTCGAAAACCAAATCACAGTGTAAAAAAATAATTCATTTCAAAACAAACTTTGCGTCTTAATAACATTGCGATGTTGCTTATACCATCAGTGTTTTAACTTTAACAGCATAAGGAATTAACTGCTTTTCAAACATTGTTGCTCTTTCTCTGCATCAGATAGAATGCCATCTTTTTTACTTTCTTGTAAGAAGTAAAAAGGAGGTAATTGTAATAGCGAAAATTTTCGGGTATCACATTTCAATGAAAGTATCCATTTTGACCACTATCGAATGCAATTGAACGCTGTTTTTGGGTGACATCTGTTCGTAAAGACAGAATAAAGAACTCTTTTTCCCCCAACAATATTATAAAACTGATTTAAAATGGATTCTGAAGAGATTTTTTCGTGGCGTCTGTATGTATGTATGCATCTCGCATAACTCAAAAACGATTGCTTTCTTGAATTATATTATGTGTGTGATAATGTAATCGATTTCAAGCTATCCGCCGCAAGTTTATATTGAGAATAACAAACATAATTGTAAATAGTTCTATTTCTCAAATTTCTAACACAGTCATGTTGCTTTTAAAACAGATAATGGCCATCAGGATAGCACAAAGTATACAGTATGAGGGCAATTCAAAAGTGGTTGTTGTTGTTTATGCTCACTTGTCTGACGTAGTCAGCCCAAGCCACGAAATTCCTCATGGCAAGGAGCACTATATTACGCCTGCCGTTGGCAACAGCCTTGAGCGCTATTCAGGCGACAGTGCGATTTAACTCAAGCAATTTAAAAATAATGCCATCTAATTTTCCCCCCTTAGGTTAATTTTATTTCAAACAGCTAGTGCTTACATTCATTCTGTGTAAATTCCTTACTTCACAACGACAATCGTGATCCATTTTCTTGAAAGATTTGAAATTCCTCCTAGGATACTAGCTTTACTCAGTCTTGGAACAGCTAAAGTACTGAAAAAACATCTTTCATGGAGAAATCCCGCTGTCCATGTGGAAGCACTTGTGTCATTTGAAGTTGATTCCCTATTCTTAAGCATGTTAGGTCATTTTTATGCAATTTTCTTTCTATTTGCTTGCAACCACTCATACTAAAATGCTACAGTTATACGTTTTGCACCTGAAACATATTTTTCCCCATTTCACATCTTTCGCAATGATGCTTTGATAATACTAGGCAAAGGTCATCATTAACGTAACCAGTGGTTGAGCATCTTGAAATTTTTTGTGTTGTGGAGAGAAGGACTTTTCTGGATTGACAACAATTTTAGTTCTATCCAAAATTTTTAATTTAAGTTTTGACAATTGCCGTTATTAAGGACAGGAAGCTTTAATCTCTATCATCAGATTCACTAATGTCGTTCACTAATGTCGGATTAAGCAATGAGGGACACAAATTTCTTTTTTCTAATAAACAGCTTCTGTCAAAATACTGATGACAGAGAAATTGCTTTAGATCGATTTTTCCTCGCATGTTACTTGACAAACTTTTCCATTTTAGTCCTACACAAATATCACATTAAGTTAGAAGCGATCTTATGCTCTCTGCCGCACGGTGCTTCTAAACCTTTTCGCCGTATTATTCTATCGTCCAGTGCAGCTAAACCGATTGTCCCAGTTCTAGTACCTCCAACTACGATTCTTTAACCAGTTGATATTTTTTATCTTTTTAATTTTCAATTATCTTGTATGCCTGGCATATTCTTTACGAAAGTTTAATAGCTCAAAGGAATGTTTTACTACTATCCATTCCCTGATCACTTAAAATTTCATACGTACTGTAAAGCTGTGCTGGATTTTAGCTCTATAAACGTTTCATTTTGAATTATGATCTTTCATTTTATAAAGTAATCCCACACGCATACAGACTCCACTTCAAAAAATTATCACTTTAAACTGCCATTCTCTAGCGAACTCAAGTAGACCTTTACTTTTCCCTCAGACCTTTAGCTTCAAATGACACAAATATAGGCAATCTCTCTCGCCTTTAAGAGATTTATATAGAACTTCTTATAAGAAATGCAGAACGCAAGCAATCGCGAACTGCTAGATACTTAATTATACTCCATATCCTTCTCCTTGTTTAGGTCTGTATTTATAATTAGGATACAAACAAGCTTTAGCATAGAAAAACTTTAACATAGGTAAACACTTGAATCTTGAAGCTCACTTTCTCGACATAATTTGAGAAACAATGGTGGAAAACATTTGTGTCATTTAGCTTTGAAGCCTCAGCCAGTCCATGCATCATGCCAATAGATAAGTAAGCAAAATTATGGCGTGTTTTGCATAAGTTTCTGCTTTCAGCTCTTACAAATCTGACAAAACGCGGGCACTAAATATTGCCGAAAAGTCAAATGGATGAAATTTAACGTAGATGATTTCGTGGGCAAACTCACATTGTTTGATGAAGCCACGTTTCATTTACGCGGCAAAGGGAACTGGTATAATTTCATATTTGATTCACGGAAAATCCGCTAGGTACAGAGCGAACGTATATGTAATTTTCTGAGGGCAAACGTTTTTTGCGCGTTAACAAAACGCAACCCTTCTTTCTTCTCACAACCTTGTATTCATTTTTAGGGATACTTGAAAGACAAGATTTTCTTATGCCTACTTCTCAACAGGACTTATAGCAAGTAAAGCAGCGGTCAGGCGAGGTGTTTAGCTCTATCGATCAAGATGTGTTACCGCTTGTGGAAAGTTTTATGATTACTAATCGGTTATTTTATTATTTTGCCTTTATTTTCATTTTTACTCTAGCCGACTTCAACGGTTTCCACATCAGCTCATGTATTAAGCACAGAGTTCTTTAAAGAGATCTTTTGGCAGCTATAGCTCGTCTTGCTATTAATTCTCTTAGCAACTATGCTACTTATTTCCTCTCTAATTTGCTATTCTGAAGCTTGAAGTTTGCTAGTTTGGGCCTGAAGCAAAGCTTGAAGGCTCACTTTGTCATGTAATATAATATTTAAATTTAATTGAATTTTTTTCTGCAACCCCCTCAAGCTAAGTACATTTATTTTTTTATTCATAGACTATGTAAGCTTTAGTCAGGCAATTAAAAAGAAGATTTATTTTAAAATATTGAATTGCAGTTATTTTACTTAAAACTTTAAAGCGAGATGATAGGTCATCTAATTGTCTTTACAGGTCCAGTAGTTAACAGTCAGATTAGTGGTTATTCTCTGGCTAGAACTCGGGAACTAAACGGTCTGGCATTATTCTCTGGAATTTGAGCTTTATTGTCTGGCTGGAACTCGGGAACTAAACAATTGTGTAGTCCTGTAAAAAAATTGCGATTATAACTCTGATTGTTGTTGTTTGACTTTTGGATTAATTCTTGTTCAGCGTGTTATTCTGTCTTAATTATCTCAATCGTCTAGACGTCTGCCATGTTACAAAGTCTTTCACATCCAATATTTGTGCATATCCATAGAAATTTGGAAAGCTAAACTTTCATTTTACATCTCTGTTTGTGAAATAAATTCATTGTAGCAGTCATAAGTATCTTTTCTTTCTTTATCATTAATTTTGATTTGGTTGCGTTTGAAAACTAGCTCAAGATTCAACAGCAGTTCCTGAAGCGTTCGACTGGTATACAGATGGAGACCGAAGCAACATATGTATCACGACATGACTTACTAGATTTATTAGTAGTAGGTTATCTATGTGCAGAATTATAGACATAGTTTTGAAAATTTTCAATGATGCGCAGAGTACTGATTACTCGAACATTCTGGCAAATTTCGCTGGAAATTATGCTGAAACAGTGCAGCATTCAGTGCAGGAAAATGATGATTCCGATGCCACTGAAATTGCAATCATCTTTTTTCTTTTACTGAATTAGTATATGCTGGACATTAATACAAGTCATTCCAAAGTTTTGATTCAAAACGTTTAATGTTTCCTTAGGTTAGGGTTTAAAAGATTTGAATGATGAAAATAGATCAAAGATTCGGAATTTAGAATTTATATCTTTCTGAGGATTCGAGAGGTATGAGGTTTCGAAAGTATTAACCTTATACAAAATGTCACTTATAATCCTGTTCTCAACTGATGAATTAATTCAATTACTTAAAGTCAAATTTTATATCAGTATGTTGGCCCTCATGTTAATTGTGTGGGAAAATAAAGTTATTAATTTTCATGCAAAAGCCTAAAAAAATTAAAAGCTTCTTGTAAAATAATTATCATTTTTCGGGTAGTAGTTTCTCTTCTTTATGTGCTGTCCTGCATTATTTATTTTATTTTTTTAAACATTATGTTGAACTCCAAATATAAGAAAAACATTCAATTTGATTTTTTAAAATGAGTGAGTTATTTTCAATCGATGGAAAAACTTTTTATAATATGTATTTGCATATTCTTTCCTCTTAAGTTCACATCTAATGAAACCAAGTAACAGTTATGAACAAAGAGGAATAAAGGAAACAAAAAAATGCTTGTTTTTTACCTGAAAGAATAACACTCAAATGCATGGTGTAGTAAGCAGTTTGAACTTTATAATTTGTTGAAACATACTTTTCTGAATGCAAAGCAAGAAAAAAATTTTCGCATTTTTATGAAACCACATTAATTACATAAAAATGCAAAATTCTCGTTAAGTTACTTATTTTCATTATTTTTATATTCACCTATATATATTCATATTTATGTTTCATTATTTTTAAAACAATATAAATATGGATTTCACTCTTGGAAAATCCAGCTGCGGCTCTTGAGCTTTCACGAAATACAATGCGGCTCCTATCGTATTGAAGTTTGGCCACCTCTGGTATATAAGGTTTGAATTTTAACTTTTTTAGCTCATAGGATTACGTGGTTTTCCAGCTGAACTCTATTATTTCAGGTCGAATGACTCGTCCCCGAGACCATGAAATTTTCCCTTTAGGAGAGAGCTTTTCAGTAGTTGAAAGCCCCTGATATAACTGATAATACGCGAAGAATAAATACATCGAAGCTCTATGAAGAACGAGGATGCCAAGGCTAGCTAAATGCAAGAAAAAAAACGATTACGATTAGTGAATTGTAATTCAAAATGGATCACGCGATAAATAGTTGAAATATTAAGCAAAAGTCTTTAGAACAGTTTTGTAAGTTACATGAGCGATGTATTTATACTAGATGACTCTGAATAAAAACGTTTATAATCTTTATTTGATTTTTGAAGGGAACTACTTTGATATACCCCCCCCAAATCGGAAATTTGGCGACTTTTTTTCTCGCCAAGCAAAATACCTGTTTTTGGCGCCTTTTTTTTCTCCCCAAGATGGATTCTCGCTAAATACAAATAATTAATACATAAAAAATACGGAATCATTAAATACAAAAAAGAATACCTAAAAAATACAATGAATACATAAAAAATACAAATAAATGACACTGAATAACATATTATACACAATTTACACAAAACTTTTAACAAATACAATTGAAAATACTTGTCGGCAATCTAACAAAAAGAATTATTTATACAGAAATTTTGAATTGCTCCCAATTTACCCCAGCAGCAATTTCAATAAATTTATTGAAACAATCAACATTAGCCGCGAAACATGATTTACGAAACATGTACATCGCAAGGTAAAATTTATAATCTGCCTTGCGATTGTACGTAGGCAAAGAAGCTTTAACATGCCTCCACGCACTTTCAATTGTATTTGTATGACACTCGGAATCGGGGTCTACAAATATTAAAGAATGATTTACCTTTAAATGCTCAAAACCCTCATCCATCAAACAATCATAACTTTTCCAACAATCGGAATAAACAGACGTACCTGGCTTAATCCATTCCTTTATTATAGACAACAACGTCTCCTGAGACCTATCATGCACAGCAACTAAAAAAACCTTACCTGATCCCCTTTCAACACCACCAAAAACCCACTGACCTTCAACACTATGACCCCTATTGTACTTTCTTTTACCAAACTTCGACTCATCTATTTCCACAACAACACCATCACCACCTACCTTCTCAGAATTCTCCTCAATATAATTCAAAATGGTCTCGTTAATGAATTGCCTCCAATCTGCTAAAGTAGTACTAGAGAAACCACACTCCTCTGCAATCCTACCTGTCTTAGTGCCTCTCAAAATCTCATACGTGATCAACAAAACCTCAAACAACTTAAGCTTAGACTTCGAAAACCAAGAATTATGCCTTATCGACATTTCAGTGTTGCACTGATTTCAGTGTTGCACTGATTCAGTGTTGCACCACCTACCATTTTGCGACAAACATACACAAATCCATCCGAATACGACTTCTTCAACTTCTGTTTCATACCAGACCCACATTTCTTACACACTGCAGCCTTCAACAATCCAACCTCCATCAAAAAATCAATTAACATCTGCATATCCTGAGCCAAATGATGCAAAAATAAACAATTAACAATACCTGGCCTTCCAACTGTCGGCCTACCCGACGAAAATGAAGCACAACTATCAATTTTCCGACTCAAAATTCCCTGAAACTTTTCAACAACACTATATACAGTAGGCATATTGAAAGCTAAAAGATAAAAATAATTAATAGAAAACAAATATAATTGGAAAATACAACAAGATTTCCAGCAAAATACAGCAAGTCAAAAATCCGCTTGATCACTTCACAAAGAAATGGCGAATGAATGAAATGGCTGTAAAACACATATGAAATCCAAAAATTGTTGCCACAAAACTTTAAAAAAAAACTCAAAAAATGGTACAAAATACAAGAAAATACTAAATTTGGTAACAGCAAAAACCTAAAAGCTGAAAAACCTAAATTGGCAACACCAAAAAAAGAAACAGCAACCCTAAAAAGTCCGTAGGGAGTGCCAGATTTGGCGCGTAATTTTTGGGGGGTTTATATCAAAGTTGTACCTAAAGGGTACTTGTGTACCAGAAATTGTAAAAGACCATTTATATTAAAATCTGCATTTGGACAGAAGGTTATTGCACCTTTCATAAATGTAAATTTAGTGATGAGTTCGCAACCAAATACAGTATACGCACCTATTATGTCATGTGTGCTACGTTGATAGTCTAGTACATGATTTACTATTAAGTCTTAGCGCTTATAATAAACTGATCGCATCTAAAGTTAATTTTGAAAGTTGTGTTAATAGTCTGAATGTGGATGAAATACAGCCGTCTCACGAAGATATTCCTGTTAGGTCGGATGAAAAGGTTGATGCAAGTGATTTACTGCAAGTCTCTCAGAAAACTGAGAAAGAAGAGAAAGATAAAGAGGTTGCTTATTTCAAATAGTTGAAAGTCCAAGAAAAGGAAGTACCAAAATATGTTAAGAAAGAAATGTCCTTTTTGAAGAAGTTTAAGAATGATCCAAACCTGGATGAGAACGAGAAATGTTTTAGAGATTCTATTTTGGATAAGAACTATAAAGAAAAAGATAAAACTGATGAGATTCCAACTTATGAAGAAACAGATATCGCAGTGCTGAGTGGTGATAGAAAAAATATGCAAAAGCAGGAATTGTTTGAACGCAAGGGTAATTTCAGATTTGAAGAGCTCGATTCAAAATTCGTAAACGATATCGGAGAACGACTGGAGATTCTCTCAGACGTGTTGATAATAAAAGAAAAAGCAGAAAAGAAAAGAACTAAAACGTTTAAAAGCTTTAAAGGGAAAAGAACATGAAGAAAAATTTTTTAAATTGAAAGAAATGCCTGGCGAAGATGAATTGAACTTTGATGAATATAATGTTGAAAATGATTTTGACCTGAAAAACACGACCAGAGAACGAAAGAGCTTCTTAATGATGATTATTATGCTCTTCAAGAAGAATGTACAATATTTCTATATGAAGAGGAACTCATATGAAGAACATATGAAGATTGGGACCATTGGATTGGACCACGTAAAAGTTATGAGAACAGCTTGAAGAAAGTGCTTCTGAAACATCAAATGTTGAGGTTACAACTTCTAAACGTTATTCTCAGCCAGAGTGTGAGAAAGAAATCATTGAGGTAACTCACACAGGAAGGATAAAGGTTGGAAAGAAATCTTTATTTCCTAAAGTAATTTCTAAACCTAAACCAGTTTTTGATCGGGATGGCAAAACCTTTGATGACCATTTGGGTGAATATTATACACTCTTAGACAAAAAAAAATGGCGCACTGAGAAGATATAAAGCAAATTGGACACAAATTGATATGCATACAGGTTTCGGCGGAA
This sequence comes from Stegodyphus mimosarum, assembly GCA_000611955.2. Taxonomy (NCBI): domain Eukaryota; kingdom Metazoa; phylum Arthropoda; class Arachnida; order Araneae; family Eresidae; genus Stegodyphus; species Stegodyphus mimosarum. Next base: position 101,161 of record KK115743.1, read on the forward strand.
AATGCAAAATTTTACATTTTGGCTGCCAATGAATGAACGGTTGTCGCTACAGCGCATCTGGTCTGCGCAACTGCCAGGATATTTAAGTGGAGAAATTACGATTCCAGGTCATAAATTCTTCACGAATTTCATTCCGTGTACTCTGATAGACAGTAACTATACTTCGCATACAGGTGCGCGAACGATATGCGCAGATGTCAGAAGTCTGTAGTTGGGCTCAAAGAAGCCGGTTGGTCTTATAGGCGAATAGCTCGACATTTGAGCAGGAGCAATGCCACTATCAGACGATGTTGGCAGGAATGGGTCAACCATGGCCGCACACAGTGTCGAGAAGGAAGCGACGGCTCACAGAAAGGGGGCTGAGGTCACAGCGCCCCTTGCGCCGACTACCATTGACCTCTGTACAACGTCAAGCCCGTTTGCTGTAGTGTCGGCTTCATTCGCCCTGGAATGTCACTGACTGTAGTAGAATAGTCTTCAGTGATGAGTCCCGCTTTGAACTGAGTCCCGATGACCAGCGAAGGCGAGTCTGGAGACGCCCGGACAGCGGTGTGACACCAAACCTGACTGTCTTCCGGCAGACGGGCCGACAACCAGGAGTGATGGTCTGTGGTGCCATTTCATTTCACAGTAGGACCCCTTTGGTTGTTATCCGTCGCAACCTTACAGCACAGCAGTACGTCGACGAAGTTCTAAGGCCCATTGTGTTGCTCTTCATGTCACGTCACCTGGGCTTACATTTCAGCAAGATAATGCCAGCCCCCACACTGCACATGTTTCTGCTGCTTGCCTTAGTGCTTGCCAAACATTACCTTGGCCAGAAAGGTTGCCGGATCTCTCTCCTATTGGGCACGTTTGCAGCATTATGGGCAGGGCCCTCCAACCAGCTCGGGATGTTGACGATCTAACGCCCAGTTGGACAGAATTTGGCACGATATCCCTCAGGAGGACATCCACAACCTCTATCAATCGATGCCAAGCCAAATAACTGCGTGCATAAGGGCCAGAGGTGGACAAACACGTTACTGACTTTTTCGCTTTGTGAAGCTCTATCACTTCAATAAATCATCCGATTTTTCTCAAACTGTAATCATTTGTTTTTCTGTACATGTACATCACTTCTACCGATTTTCGCCTCATTCAGATAACTCCTTCTTGGTGAGTCTTTTTTTTTTTTTTGTCTAAGAGTGTAGATTAGATTCTGAAGACATTTGAACTTTTATAATATCCAGTAGCGAAATTTTATGTTTAAATACCTATGTTTGTTTCCATATACGATTAATTTTTTTAGATATTATTCATTTAGTCCATTTCAAGTAAAGTACTTTTTTTACACTATTTGAGCACCCACTTGAATGGGGAGATGTGAGGCACTGGCGCCCTCTATGAAGAGCGAGGACGCCAACGCCAGCGAAATGTAAGAAAAAAACGATTACGATTATTGAATTGTAATTCAAAATGGATCATGCGATAAATAGTTGAAATATAAGGCAAAATCTTTAGAACAGTTTTGTAAGTTACATGAACGATGTAGTTATACTAGATGACTCTGAATAAAGGCGTTTATAACCAAATAGTTTATTTGATATTTGACGCTGCATAGTAAAAAAAACCCACAATAATCGGTCACGACAACAAAGACACAGAACCAAAATATGGATATTTTTTTAGTTGATTCGTCATAAGGTTATGAAGAATACATGTTAGTTTCGTCACAGCACTTTTGGAATGCTACAGTAAGCAAGTTGGTTATGGGATTTCTTAAGATTTTTTAAAGTAGTACAGAATAGTGTTATTGCAAAGAGGGTATTGTTTTCATTCAACGTTTTTGTCTGTCAGAAAAAAAATCAGAAGTTGCTATTAATCGGTGAAATTTAAAACCCTCATTTATCTTCAAGAGGTGCATTGTCCGTCAGCATAATGAAGTGAATCATTTAAAAAAAGTAATTTTTTCTGTAACATTTTGCCACAAGCGTTATTGTATACCTTTATCGCAGTAAACAGTTTGCATTTTTAACAACATGTAATATATCATTTGAGAAATTTCGAAGTCTCTTTTTAATGTGCATTATTTATTGTATCAGAAGCAGACCTTTAATATTAATGGCGAAATTTTGAGAAATGTACTGTTTTCAGCTCTTACATATCTAGAGTGAGCAAAAAAATAGTCCCTGATTTGAAGATGCCACATAGTCAATAGTTACTTGAATATTTTTGTGAAATCTTGTTCAAAGCTCAGTTAACTCAAAATATTTTCATATCTTTATTTCAGAATCGCTATTCGAGACTTAGCAACAAGAGGACAGTGCCATCGAAAATGCCGCGCAGCAAATAAGCACCTGTTGGTTTAAAACTTATCAAAAAATTGTGTTGTAAACTGCACTTAATTTTCTAAGCGACAGTTTGTCAGCTCGATAGATAGGACGAGTATGATCAATGTTTTTTTCAAGTGATCCCCACGATTACCCGACTTCATCATGTGTAACTCTTAGCTTTGGAGGTTCATAAAGGGCATTGTCTATGTACCTGTACCTTCACTACCCACAACTCTGAAGGATCTTCAGAACTGCATCCATGCAGCAGGCCTGGATCCAGTAAGTGCGGGCCCCGATTGGATTTTTTTTGCGGGGTCCTCTATATATATTAAATATTTAAATAAAATGTAAAGTCAATATATAAATCAAATGTCATACATAAATCAAATGTCATGGATCATAAGATAAGTAAACTTCTACATACATTAAAAAATAAAAATGTACAAAGTACTAAAACAATTATATTTTATTGAATATAAATTTACATCATTGAATATGAATATATGAATTTACATATTTATAAGCTTTTGTTCTGTAAATTCTTGTAAAATAGTTTGAAAATCGAATTTCCTTGCTTCTTCACTTTCAATCGACATAACTGCTAAACTATTTAATCTATCCTGAGTCATTGTTGATCTCAGATAGTTTTTATTAGATTCAGCCTGGAAAATGATCTCTCTTCAGAAGCAACGCTCACTAGAATTGTTAAATATATTCGGAGAGCAATAAACAAGTTTGGAAATGTCATTGCTCTGTCATTTTCCGATAAAAATTTGAACATTTTAAATGGATTTTCAGAAAATTCTGATGGAAGGATAGATTTTAAAGCTTCCATTTCTTCAACTAACATTTTCCCATCTATATCAGCTTTCTTCACTATTGGTGCATTATTTTCTATGAACCTAAAATCTGTTAGAGAGATTTCTAATTTAGCAGCATGTTTTTGAAGTGCTTCTTTTTCCATATTTTGAAATTATCCCAGAAACCCAAATAAGTCATTATGTTTTTTTCAATTGTTTAACGATCTTTTACTGATTCTGTAGCGTTATCTAAAACAAAATTTAAAAAATTATATCTTGAATGCGTTTATCGGATCTACAATAGGTCCATCATCGCCTTTATTATCGAAATTCTTTTTTGTTTTTCAGAAGCCTTTTATTTCGAAATTCTGTAGATATTTCCAAATCTTTAGCAAAGGTTTTTGCTTGAAGTAAAACTTCTTCGAATCCAGTATTTCTGTAGTCACTTAACCATTTTAAAAGTTTTTCAAATGAAGAAAATGCAATGGATACATCTACAAATTTACTTTGAAGTTCCTTGCTTACATAATTGACTCGTAACGGTAAATTGCACCAAAAAACCAGTGATACTAGAAGGTTATAGTCTTTCATTGCATTTCCAAGAGATTCTGTAGAGACATTAGGTATTTATGAAGCATGAGACGTGAAAAATGAACAGTGCCCTCGCGGGGACTCGAAGCACGGACCTCTCGAATACGCGTCGAGCTTACTGACCACTACACCATGAAGACGGGAGAAATACCTTATACTCCCCCTTTTAAAGGGCGAGTGGGGATTAGGAGACCTAATCGTCGAATCCTGGTAGTGAAGAATCATCATCCACCACCTTTTTAGTTAGGGCGCCACTGTAGAGACATCGGGTATTTTTTTAAAGCAGGAGAGATGAAAAATGAGCAACACCTTCGCCGAGACCCGAACCTATGGAATACACGCCCAGCGGGCTGACCACTACACCACGAAGGTATGCCAAGAAGGCGGGCGAAATACCTTATAATTCTGCCTCGCTTTTAATTTGTGGTTCTTCGGAAATTTATGATATTTCGAAAAGAGCATAATAAAATTCACCTATTTGGTATCTCAATGCTTTTACGCTTTGAATCCGACATTCCCACCTCGTATCGCAAAGAGCCTTCACAGTAATTTGACACTCATGTCCATAAATTAAGGATAATGCAAAATCAGGCAAAGGAAGAGTTAGAAGCAAAACAAATCTGACTTATTTGTAAAGCTTATTTATTAAACAAAAGGTAAAGAGCAAAAAAAGATGCTATATGTTTGATATTATTAAAAAAAATAGCGATTTTTTCTCCCTGGAGCAAATTACAAAAAAAACCTATTTACAAAAAACCAATATTACATGGTTGGTATGATTGTTAATACTTTGTATGTCTCCCAGACGATGCAATACAGTCCGTACAACGCCTAGGCATGCTGAGTATCAAATTATCGATCTGATCTTGGGGGATATTACACCACTCAAAAAGCAATGCTCTCCGAAGTTCCGGTAGACATGTAGGAGGAGGTTGACGGGCTGCAACTCGTCGGCCAAGCATGTCCCACACCTGCTCTGCTGGATTCAAGTCCGGTGAGAATGTTGGCCAGTCCATACGGGTGATATCCTCCGATTGAAGGCATTCGCTTACGATGTTTGAACGAAGAGGACGGGCGTTGTCATCCATAAACACAAATTGCGTTTGGCTCCCCGAACCATGGCGCCCCGAAACAAACGTACATGTTGTTCTAGAATGATTTCCCGATAGATTTGGTTTGTCATGGTTCCAATTTGAATATGCAGGTCAGTTCTGGAACCCAGAATAATTCCACCCCAAACGAGCACTCCTGCACCACCGTAACGGTGTCGTTCAATGATGTTTTCTTGGTGGTAACGGGTACCTGGAGCTCTCAATATGAAAGTCCGGCGAGAATCAGACTGCAAGCTAAACCTGGACTCGTCGGAAAATATCACACAAGCCCACTGTTGCGGTGTCCACAATGCATGGTCTCTACTCCAGGCTAACCGCTGGGGACAGTGAGTTGCAGTAAATGGAACGCATCTGACAGGTCTACGAGCATATAGACCAATCTGCCCTAAGCGTCTGTACACGGTCTGCCTTGAAATTGTCGTACTAGTGGCTGAAGAGAGCTGACGAGACAGGTTTCAGGTTATGCTCCGCCTGTTTCTTTTGGCAGTAACTGCCAAATACCGGTCCTCATTCGGCGTTGTATCTCTGGGGCGACCTGTGCTGTAACGTCTACTCACATTACCATCATCTTGGAATCGTTGCCAAAGCCTGGAGATGACACTCTGGGCAATTCCGTCTGATACTTCCAGCTGGGTACGCCCACATTCCAGACGGCCGATAATTCTACCACGTAAAAAATCATCCAAATGCGTCCTTTGCGTCATAACTATTCGGTTATTGCACTGAAATGCTTATAAAGCGCCTGCGAACAATTTTACTTCTTTGCCTGTATTCTTTATATATCACTCTCTTACACTCTCGTCATTGTGACGTACCATCGGTGTCATCTGATTACTTCCTGAAATTTGCATATGATTCTTGAAGATGTGTGTAGTGATTTTACAGGTGATATATTTATTTTAGAGTTCGATTTCCGCGTGACTCCGAATTATCCTTAATTTATGGACATGAGTTACTAGCCATCTTTTTGAAGATGCCGAAAACAAAACATATAGACGTTGTAGAATACCAAAGAAGGTTAAAACTTCTGCGTAAATTTTTGCTCCCAATACTAGATTATAATTGTGACAAGCGCAAGGAGTGAAAGTGCCCTTGGATTTTCTCTTAAGAGTCTAACTTGAACACCTGAGACTTCACCCTTCATATTCGAACCATTTTCGTATCTTTGCTCTTTTATGTTGTTGATGTTAAGCTTTAAACTTTTAATTCTTTCTTTAACACAGAAAATAGATTTTCTCTTTTGCTGCTCTCTACATGATAAATTTGATAAATTGTTCATATATCGCGACATTCGAGCCTCGTAATGATCCATCCGAAACATATCTGATGCTAAGAGACATTTGTTCTTGATAACTGACATCTGGAGTACAATCCAGAATCACAGCAAAATATTTTCCATATTTTATTCTATTAATAACTTTATTTTTTAATTTGTTGCCTATTAAGTTTATTATTTCATTTTGTATTGTTTTAATTAAATAACTTTGGTGTATTTGCTTTGTGGCGATTCTAACGCAATATTTCGTTCAGCTAAAAACTGAACTACAGAAAATAATCTTTCAAATATCTTTTTCACAAACTAACTTTTTCTTGATTCAACAACTTCTGTTGAACATTATCTATTGTTTGCTTAGCAGAAAGACTTTTTTTTCAAGCTCTGTACATTTTATTATAGCTATCAAACGATTTTTTGATTTTTCATGAGTGGCTAATCTATTATACATATTTGGCCAGTTATTAAATCAGTGGCTAGTGCAATTGAGGCACCTATACCGAACAGCCGACAATAAAAACAAAATATTCTGTCTTCTGATTCAGGATATATTATCCAAGGACGGCTTATTATTTCACTATTCGTAACCTTTCTTTTCAGACGCATTTTTGACAAGTGTGTTCCATCCTGGGCCCGGAAACTCATTTAAGATAATTTTTGTAGGAACTTTTTTAACTAAATAATCTCTTATTTGTTGACTAATAATCTCGGGCCAAGAAGCGGGATATCGGTAATATTAAATTTTTCCATTTTCGTTCCAATATTTGTTTCTTCCGGTTCCGGTCTGCGTAATTGTGTTTCTTGTTTATTTTTTACCTGTTCTTCTTAATTTTTATCATAGCTTTATTCTTCATTTATGCCATTTTCTTCTTCACGTTTATCAGTACTTTCTTCTTCAACTTTCTCATTTTTCTCTTCTTCACCTTTGTCATCATCATCTATTTTTAAAAATTTGTTCAAAGCACCTCTGAGTTTTTCACTTTCGATTTTCCTTTTTACACTTAATTTCCTTTTTATACTACCACTTTTTTATTTTCTTCCCACATCTCCTTCTCATTTCAGTGGGTTCGGCATCTAATGAAAAAAATTAAATGTATTTTTAATCACAAAATATACTTACATTTTTAATTTTAAATATAATTTCTTGTTAATAAATATTAAAAACATGTAATACAATTAGTACTTACCTGTTTTAACAATTAGTAATTGTAGTCACAAAATACGACACGAATAATTAAAATGATTAGAAGAATAGATAACTGCAAATGCAATAAACAAACGAGTGGATATTTTCGTTAAAATATGAAACCCAAAAATTTTCCCGATTACGATCAAATGCATTAAAATACTACTGCCGGAAATACGACTACTGCCGGAAAAATGAGTGCGCATGCTGTACGAGCTTCTCATTGTCAGTTGCCAGCATTTATTTAAGCCTAAATAAATTATTACTTTTTATTGTAAATTGATTTTAATAGCTACATTATTTTAAAGTGTACGCATTTTATGATATATTAAAAAAATTTAAATAGCAAAAAGTAGCACAAGAAAATGACAGAGTAGCAGAAATTTTGCAAAATCCTATACAGATAAATTTTAGTTGCATAAGTTTGTCAAAAGCAGCAAATTTGCGAAAAATCTCCCGATCTGGTAACACTGCCCAAAAAGTCTGTTTTCAATTCTTTACAAGCTTGCTTTAAGAAAGTATTTTGCAATTTCATTTTACATTTATATAACATATATATATATTACCATATTAAAAAGAAAGTTGTTAGGAGCCAATAATGAAAACACAGAATAAAATCGACTTTTTTTCAACAAAGGAAATAATAACTCTTTGAAAGAGACTGCAAGTATTGGAAATTTTGAATATTATGACAAAAAATTTCCATTTACTATATAATTCCATTTACTATATAATTCGAGAATTTTCCTAATCTTATAGAAATGAAAGTATGTATATATGTCTGCTAAACAAAAGCTTCTATACAGCTTAATGTATCGGCACCAAATTGTGCATGAATATTCTTTGATACCTTAGAAAAAATATTCTCAAGTTTTCTTACACCCCTTAAGCTTAGGGATGCCCGAAAACCTGCATGGGCACCAGAAGCAAGGCTGAATCCTTGTCGTAGGCATAAATAGATTAAATTATATTTGTCTTTTATTGGCCAAGTATGTCATAAAATATTCTTTTCAGAATGCAAATTTTAATAACAAATATTCAGTAGTTCCACGTTGTCTAACATTTTCTGTTACCAGACACCATTCAATGATGTTTATAACAGATAATCTAGGTGGTATAGTGTCTAAACTTGTAACAAATCCTTCAGAAAGCTATAAAGGGTTTAAAAGTTTTTAACTTATAGTTTCACATATAATGAAAACAATTTAATACAGTCTGATATATTCCAGTTATGGGGCTTTACTTTATTTAGCTCAATGTTCAATCTTAGAACCCCACAAACACTATCAAGCGAATAATCGCTTAAGTGTTTGAATACACACGTAAGACTTACGAAGGGTTAACTAACCTTTATTTCTCAGAATATTTACAATCAGTTACTAACTTGGAACGTACACAAAGTCTCCACCTGGGCTTGAACTTAAATAATTATGAAATTAAACTAAACTAAGCTTAACTAAAGCTATCTGAAAGATATAGCCGAAGCTATCAGGTTTCTAAGTAGTTGGCCACTAAATATTAATTAAATCGGCGAAGTCAAGCAAGGGCCTAAAGTATGGCCGGACGTATTATCCAAGAGAGAACGTAGCCAAAAGGCAAACGCGCGCTAGTCAGGAAAATCAGACTCTCTCTCTCGAAGTCGGTGAAACATCGATTTAAATAGTACTGTTACTCATTTTCATCCACTGCGTTTCTGAAATTACATTCTGGTAGGAAACTGTAAGCTGAAATTAGAAAGATAGGAAAGTTACATAACTTAAAATAACAGTTAATAAAATTAGGATAAACCTTACACAGTTAACACTGAAAAGATGTTACAAACTGATATGCTTGCAGTTTAACATACGGATGTAAAAGAACCCAAACACGACCGCTTTTCAAATGCTGTTAATTATCTGAGGAGTAGTAATTTTTTAAGCAAAAACTTTCAGACTTCGAGCAGTTGTTAAGTTCTCATCGAGACTCGGTAAAAGTCTCAATATTACGAAATTCGTCGATGAAAGTCGATGTCACTTTCCAGTAATCTTTATTAGTACTTAATTGTTGTAAATGGGAATTTGAGAATAATAATAAGGCAAAAGAATTAGTACTGTAACTGAATGTAAGAAAGAAGCCATTTAAACATTAAAAGATCCTACCCACCAAGTTATTCTAGATGGGCAATATGATTAAAATCCAGAATGACCGCAATGATGAATTCAACTCAGATGAAGTTGTAGAGACATTAGGTATTTTTGGAATCAGGTGAGATGAAAAATGAGCAACGCCTTCGCCGGGAATCGAACCACGGACCTCTCGGTTACGCGTCGAGCATGCAGACCACTACACCACGAAGGCACGCGAAGAAGGCGGGAGAAATACCTTATAAAGTGCTTCAATTTTGAAAGTTTAAGCATTTCGAACTCAAAAGAAAACTGAGAACATCTATACTACGGAGAATTTTGAATATTCCAGTACATCATATATTTCCCTCATAAAATGAATGTACATCAAATGTTCTCTGAACTGCATCTTCAGCTTTAACTTGCACCAGTCTTTAACCTGCAAAACGCCAAGTCTGTTTTTATGGATTGGAAGGATCCAATCTACACACAAGTATTCTGAAAGAATCTCTTTTAATAGATAGTCGCAAGCGTTTACTTAATCTTCGGGAAAGATGTTATTATCACTGCCGAAGTAAAAGATACATCAGATGTACCAAATGTACAAAACATTGGCTGATGAGGCTCAAGTATAGATTTAGGCTGATTTAGGCCGGTGAGGCTGGTGAAAGTTTAAGCGTTTGCGAAAGTCGCCTTTTTATCTGACAGATAGAGTTGTAGAAGGTTATAGAAGGTAGCAATGTTTGATATCAAAGATGAGCATAATTAAGACGACTGTTAAAGGCAATGGGCATGCGAAAACCTTGATTGCAGTACCACTGCAGTATAGAGCACCAACGACTGCAAGAGCGCAACATTAATATGCTATACATTAATAAAAAAATTCCGAGAACTTGCTTGGGTGAAATTCTGCGGAAAATATTATATAAAATGTTTCGTACTCACCAAGGATCGCAGTACGGAGTTGTTACATGTGGATACGAAAGTATGTCAATAGGACTGTTGAAGAATAACAACTACTGTCGCGTGAAGGAATAGATTTTAAGTGCATAATGTATAATATCGAAGATCATCGCAGCGGCTGCAAGATCCACAGAATATTTTGATTTTACGGATTTAAGTTTCTGATATCTTTAAAGTAATGTATCATTACAGGGATGTATCACCATTTGCTAGGGGATAAAGTGTACACACCATTATGTTCTCAGTTGTAATCAATGTGTTACAGGGTGATAAAGCAAAACATCATTTAGAATATATAGTGATACAATGAGGTAAGAATATTTCGACAGCATGAAGTGTATGGAATGACCTCATCTCCTTCATTCTAACCGATTGAACATTTATGGGTTTCAGTGTATAGCAAATGGACATTGTTATTATTAAATTTAAGTTAGTAGATGACGCTGCTATTACGAATGCAGATTTATTAAATATCAATCACGAGACTACTCGTGCTTTGGAGTCGAGAGTAGATGCTCCTTATATTGTTTAGCTGGATTCGCAACGCAATTTTGTAAATTTGTTTACAAAGTTTCGCAACTTGTGTTTTATTTTGTGTTTCAATCTCTTGCTTTTAATCTCTGCAACGAACATTTATTCGTCATCGCCTGATGACAAATAAATGTGTATTTTTAGAGTTAATCAAATAATTTTGATGCTACGGAATACTGCTGACCCATCTGAAAGAATGCGTCTTCTGTATCAATTTAGGGTAAGTCAATTTTACATTTTTCATGATGTATATGAAATTACTATTAGTAAAGAAACGAGTCGCTAAAGGCAATTTAACGAAATTGAAAGATAAAATTAATTCTGAGATTGCTAAAGCCGATGAGGCAAAAATTGAACTTTTTAAAAAGAAACTGAATATTTTAAGTCCAGATGTTCTACGCATTTTTGATAACATTTATGTAACATATGAGGAAAGAATATCAAACAATTCAAAATACAATTGATGATCTCTACTTGGATTTAGAACGAAAGAGTTCTCGCCTTGATAATGTTAGTTCAGGTAGTGTTAAACCAGATACTACAGAAATAAAACTTCCGAAATTAACTTTACCTACCTTTAATTGAAATTTAGATCAATGGTTTACATTTAGCGATCTTTTTAAGGTCAGTGCACACAATAATGTTAAATTATCAGACGCTCAAAGGCTTCAATATCTTAAGAGCTCTTGCAAGGCTGAAGCTCTGAAAATAATTCAAGCTATACCTAGTTCAGATTCAAATTATAAAATTCCTTGGAATTTACTCGAAGATAGATTTTATAATAAACGTGAACTAGTGAATTCCTTAATTAAGAAGCTTGTTAGGCATCCAAATATTTCTGATTCAACGAACGCTATTTTGAATCTTGTTGAAGTCACTAATGAATTATGCATTCGTTCCCTAAATGTTCTAGAACGAAGGGTCGAAGGCTTTGGTGCCATATTGGTAACTCATTTACTTGTAGAAAAATTGGATAAAAGTACACGCATTTGGTATGAGAACCACTTAAAAGGCGATCAACTAGGTACATTGAACGAATTACTTACGTTTCTAAAGGAACATGCTAGAACACTTCAGCCATGGGAACATGCCAGAACATGGTAGAACAGTAAAACTAATTTGAAGGAAAGAAGCATAAGTTCTATAGTCATATCGTTGGTTTTAGAAACTACTACAAATTGTTCTCATTGTAAGAAAGATCATTAATTATATCAGTGTGATGAATTCGGTAAATTGCCTGTTAGCAAGAGATTCAGTTTTATGAAATTCAATAAACTTTGTTTTAATTGTTTATCTAATGAGCATAATGTTAAGGCTTGTAAAAGCTTGAGTAGATGCAAAACGTATCATAATAATCACCATTCATTATTGCATTTCACGAAATCTCGAGATACTGGTTTATCTGCTACTCATAATAATGGAAATACATTGTCCGTTTACGCAAGGGTGTTTACTTCTCAAAATATGACAGAAAATACTATCCCAGATAACATTTCTAATAATTTTAATCAGATACATTCTAATTTTGTGAATAGTGGAATTATAAACAAGGGAGTTTTGTTGTGCACTGCTGCAATTAAGGTTCGTGACGCACTAGGTAATTTTGCATAATGTTGAGCCTTGTTGGATTCTGGCTCACAGGCAAACTTCATTACTGAAAGTTGTCTTTCAAAACTTCGTCTGGATAGAAAAAAGGCAAAGATCCAGATAGCGTGCGTAGGATCAACCGCATCTCAAACAAATGGAGAATTCGAGATTACCTCCCTTCACTTTGATTAGAACCTTCCTTTACAACTTCTGCTTTTGTTATAGACAAGGTTTGTGGAAACTTACCAAACGTATCATTACCATCAAATATTGTGAATTTTTCAGTGATCTGATTTTGGCGAATCCTACATTTTATGAATCTGCTCCAATACATATTCTTCCAAGAGTCAATGTTTTCATGTCACTTGTTTTGGGCGAACCAAGTAAACGAAATCAAGAACTTCCAACAGCTGTTCGCTCAAGATTAGACTGGATCATTTCAGGAACAGCATTAGTTTATTCTTATGTGAACTTCTGCATATCATTAAATAATTTAGAGTTAACTACTGATTAATGAGTTAAGAAATTTTAGACTCTCGAAACAGTTCCGGAAGAAACTCTTCTGTCGAAATCCGAAGTAAAGTGTGAGGAACGTTTAAAACTTCTCATAACAGAGATAACACACGTAGATATGTAGTAAGATTACCATTCAATAAATCGCCATCAGAATTAGGAAATTCAAGGGAATTAGTTTTGAGAAGGTTTTTCTTTTTGGAAAATAGATTAGTCCCGAGAAAACCCGAACTGTATAACTTATATAAGGAGTTTCTTGATGAATATTTGCGTTTGCAACATATGGAAGTCATACCTGATTATGAAACTGTCCCTCATATAGTCTATTATCTACCTCACCACTCAGTATTTAAACCATCAAGCACTAGCACTAAATTAAGAGTTGTATTTGAAGCATCAGCAAAAACATCCAGTAGATATTCACTTAATGACCTGCTGCACGTAGGTCCTAGAATTCAACTACAGTTGTTTGACATTCACATCCGATTTAGAACATATGCTGTTGCTATCTGTGCGGATACAGGAAAAATATATTGAGAAATTCGTGTGTATCAAGAAGATACGAATTTTCAGCGCATTCTTTCGAGAAATCATGTGAATAAACCAATTCAAGAATATCGACTACTAACGGTGACATACGGAACTTCACCTGCACCATTCTTATCAACCCGTTCCTCTTCTCCAGTTAGCTTTAAATGAACAAAGGGATTTTCCAAGGAACTTATCAAATCTGCTTTTTATGTAGAGGATCTTTTAACAGGTTCTGCATCAAGAACTGCTGCCAAAAATTTAATACATGAAATAGATATTCTTATGCGCAGAAGGAGGCTTCGTACTTCGGAAATGGTCATCTAACATGCCTGATGTATTAGAAGGAATACCACAAGAACTCAGAGAAAATGCACTTCAGTTAGACGTTCTCAAGGAACAATCAAGAAAGGTATTAGGAATAAACTGGCATCCTCAAAGTGACACATTTAATTTTAACATTGTACCTTCTGTAATTTCAGTTGTCACTAAAAGGAATGTGCTGTCAGAAGTTGCCAGTCTCTTTCATACCTTAGGCTGGTTAGCTCTAGTTATTATTTTTGCAAAAATATTTCTTCAAGACTTGTGCACTGACAAGTTAGATTGAGATGAAACTCTTAATCCACAACGATCGACCATTTGGACGTTTTCATGGAGAATTAAATTCGCTTAGTAATTCAAAAATTACCAGAATTATTTTTTTAATTGATAATCATTGGAAGACAGAGTTACGTACCTTTTGTGATTCATCTGAGAAGGCGTATTGTGCAGTTATTTATGCTAAATCGTTTTCTGAAGAAGAAAGTAAGGTATCATTGATTTGTGCAAAAACAAGAGTAGCACCACTTAAAGCGCAATCTTTACCACGACTAGAACTATATTTTGCACTATTGCTAGTAAATCTACTCAAGATTCAAAGATGAAATGTTTGAATGTTCCTGCTAGTAACTGTTGCGCATGGTCAGATTCTACTATCACTTTCGATTGGTTACGAAAGGAAACCATGGCCGTGATTCAGATGCAATGCAAAATAAAGTGATAGTAGAATCTGACCAATGATTAAATGTGATCAATGGTTCAATGGACCTTCCTGGTTACAAAATTTTATTCCGGAATCTGTAATGGATGAACAAATGTAATTGGACAGTCAAGAAATAGTCAAGGAAGAAAGAAAATGCATTTATTTCTAATCTAGTTAAAATTGATGATGAGTCTCTTCTTTGCAAATTTTCATCTTGGATAAAATTATGTTGTATCTTTGTTTACGATTTATCAACAATTGTTTGGAGCGCACTTCTAAGAAAATAGGATTTCTTGTCAGTGAAGAACTTAATAATGCGAGTTGTACGATAATAAGAATTTTACAACATTCTGAATTTCCTGACGAAGTATCAAGTTTAAAAAGTGGAAAATCAGTGAAGTCGAACAGCCGAATACTTTCTTTAAGTCCATTCCTTGATAAAGGAGAAATTATTCGTGTTGGAGAACGATTAAGAAATTGAAATATTTTGGAAAATTAAAGACATCCTATGCTCATTCCTCAAAAACATTTCCTTTCTAAGCTCATCATTAGACATTATAACGAAATGTATTTGCATACATCTCCTGCACTTTTGCTTTCTATAATAAGACAAAGGCTTTGGATTGTCGCTGCTAGATCTGAAATAAGAAAAATTGTTAAGAATTGGGTTGTTTGCTGTAGACATCGTGCCCAAGTTGCAAAACAAATAATGGCTTACCTACCATCGTCTAGAGTTACAGCGCCTTTTTTCGAATGGAAATGGATTTTGCCGGCCCATTCATGATAAAACACAGAGCAGGCCGCGGATAAAAGGCTTTCAAGTGTTATTTTTGCATTTTTGTTTGTTTTACCACGCGAGCAGTTCATCTTGAAATCGTCGAAGCTCTTTTTTCTAAGGCTTATGTAGAAGCATTTAAAATGGTTTATATCCAGGACAAGAAAACCAAAGGAAATATTTAGTGACTGTGCGACGATCTGCGAGAGTGCTAGCAAGGAAATACATAAGGCTTTCTTTTTATGTCAGAAAAATGACGTCTCCATTCTTTCCTGACTTCAGAAAATGTTAAATGGAATTTCTTTCCTCCAGCCGCACCACATTTTGAGAGACTTTGGGAATCTGCTGCTGTAAAATCTATGAAGTACCATCTTCGAAGATCAATGGGAACAGACATCTTGACTTATCCCGAATTCACAACCTTGGTAACACAGGTTGAGGCCTCTATGAATTCGAGGTCTTTGTTTCCACAATCTGATGATCAAATAACATTAGTGTTCTCACACCTGGACATTTTGTTATTGGTACATGTCTCACATGATTGCCCGAAGAAAATTTAGAAGAACCGAAAAATATTGTTGATCGATGGCAATTGAGACTACTAATTTTCCAAAAT
Organism: Stegodyphus mimosarum; assembly: GCA_000611955.2. NCBI lineage: Eukaryota > Metazoa > Arthropoda > Arachnida > Araneae > Eresidae > Stegodyphus > Stegodyphus mimosarum. The sequence goes on from KK115743.1 coordinate 117,074, forward strand.
TTTTGGAAAAAATGGAGTAGAGAGTATCTGTCAGAGTTACATCGAAATAAGTGGAAGAAATCTCACGAAAATGTGTCCGTCAACGACTTAGTCCTGGTTAAGGAAGAAAACATACCACATCTTCAGTGTAAATTGGGTAGAATAATTCGTGTATATCCCGGACCGATAATAAAGTTCGAGTTGTGGATATTCGAACTGCCAATGGAGAAATTAAAAGACATTTTGTTAAGCTTTGTCCTCTGTCTGTCAAACACCATGTAAACTCTTTAGAGCTTTGGCCTCTTTTTACATTGTCGAGTTTGTTTATACGCAATTTTTCTTTTATACTTTGCCACTAATATTTTCTTGCAATTTTTGAGGTTATCTTGTATTTTCCTTTGAAGCTCTTGGAATGCTTCAAGGGGCGCGGTATGTTATTATTAAATTTAAGTTAGCAGATGACGCTGCTATTACGAACGCATATTTATCAAGTCAATCACGTGACTACTCGTGTTTTGGAATCGAGAATATATGTTCTTTTAATTGTTTAGCTGTATTCGCAATGCAGTTTTTTCGGCTTGAAAATTTTTCCCATTTTAATACAGTTCGTTGGTTGTTGTTATTAATCCGCATCGCTACGCTATTAATTATTTAGACACTGTATCAAAACCTCGCCCGCTTGTTGTGAATTATTTAGCAAGCAGAAAATTATAGCTCATTCATGCGATCATACACAGTTTAAGCCTATGTAAGGAATAAAGTTACCACATTTCAGTGTAGACATGGTCAAAGAGTTCCTTTAAGGGATCAGATCGAAACCGTTCGCTCATTGAAGTGAATTAGTTCTTTTTAACGATTCACCGTTCATTAACAATGACCTTGATGAATGTGCTCCGAACAGGAGCAAATCAACAGCGGTGTACAAAGATTGGAGAGAAGCAGAAAGAATTGAACAAGGAGTGGGATCGCTGGAATCAACTCACTAAACCGCTCACTCCCTGGACTGATTTCTTTCAATTGCACTTTTGAGGATCTCTAAGAAAAACCTTTCTACATAGAACAACAATAAAATTCTGGAATAAAAAAATGCCAAAAGCGAAAAAATACTGAAACCTAAACTCACTTTTAGGTAAAGATTACATGATTTTATTACTATAATTGATATTTTGTTGCTACTACAAAGCACAGTATAAAAATACATTTTTAGATTGGAGGCACATCCCAAAGAACAGCAAATTGCCAGCTGACAATACCGGTATTTTCCTTTTTTTTATCTTATAAGGTATTTTATCCCTCATTTCTGCATGCCTTTGGTGTAATGGTAGCACACTCGGCGAGTATCTGAGAGTCCAGGTTCGAGTCCTGGCGAGGGCGGTGCTCAGTTTTCACGTCTGCAGCATTAAAATAACTTAATGACTCTATAATCTAATTTGAAAAAAAATGATATCAAATATCTCTCAAGATTTTTCTGTTCAGTAAGGTCCAGATTTTGTTCTGCAGCCTTGAAAAAGTACATTACATGAAAAAATTTATGTTTATAAATATATACTAATTCTCAATAAAATGAAAGAGAAATTCGCTGCTTTTACTTACAAGACATTAGTAAAATAAGTAAATAAATAAAATTATTTTACATAAATATTACAGTAATATCGTATAAAAAACGGTAATACCTACTATATATAACTAGATTATGACACAGTATTCAAATAATCGAAATGAAACTCAAAGGATCAGCTCTGAAGAAGCAAAAAGAGCAAATAATAAAGACTTCGCAGGAGCCAGATTTACGGATAGAGCAGGAGCGATAAAAAGCGCGAATAGTGAAGAATGCTTAGGAATCACATTCGCGGCTAAAGCAGGAGCGACGAAAAGAGCGAATAATTACGACTCCGAAGGACCCAGACCTGCAATTAGCGCCGGAACGCTGACAGCTGAGAATCCGAGGAACTAGTTAGTATAATCAACGTACTTTAAACAGATCCTCGTACTGCCAGATGGGAGAAGAAAACTTAGCCCATTTGCAAACAGGGGTGGCCAGTTTCTCTGAGATGCGCCGGTTTATATAACGTTTTGTCTTTTAAGTACTAGATGGAACACAAGCAAACCAAAAGCACACATGTATACATACATAATACACATACACACATAAAAAATAGGTCAGAAATGTTTCCGGTAAATAATAAAGGAAAAAAAGCTGGTGTTTACATTAAGAGAAATCAAATTCTTTGACACGCTTCCCAACAACAGCTCTGGGTGAACTGTTAAAAAACTGCCATTCCCTTTTCGCAGGAGCGCTGATCATTCGTTCAGTAAAGTGAATTAGTTCATTGAATCAGTTCCGGAGAGGATCGTTCATCTCTAATTCAGTGAAGACCGACAATGAATTTCGCCAATCATATGCGGTCTTTTGCTGGATGATTTACAACAGATGAGGTAAAAACGAGCTAATAGCTTCCGCATTTTTTTCAGATCTTCTCTTAAACAGAACAGAACAGTGGTATTAGGGAACAGAACAAAGAACAGTGGTTTTAGGGATGCCATTGCTTTCCTGAGTGAGTCTCACAGATTCACAACGATAAATTTTTGATCCACTTTACGCATGCTTTCATCGTTTCAGGTTCTTGACACGTCTGAACATGGATCATTTTCATTGCTTTCCACTAAGAAATCTTTCAAACCACTTGAAAACGTTCTTGCGATTCGTGGAATCACTGCCATACACAGTTTCAGTCATCTGAAGTATTTCAAGAGCAGTTTTGTTCAAACTTTAAGCAAATCTTCATGTTAGCATCGTGTCATTTTTTTCTTAAGAGTACGAAAGATGCTATAATGTTCATAGCTTAGTCTAAATTTTTGTGATGAACAGCTAAAATGCATTACTATGTGCCATTCGCATTGATTCAGAAGTTCGCTCTACAGTGCTAGAGTACTATAGGGAGGAATAAAATGAGTCATCAGGAGGTAGAATCAGTCATCTTTTCATCAGGACGCAATACATATGCAGGCGTAATGTGCTGAGGCAATTAGTCTTAAGTTTTACTAATGTAAAACTGGATTCCATCTTATCCTTCTTGGCTCTTGTCATAGTATTCTCTCAGACCAGAAGTTTATGTAAATTCAATAGAAAGCAGCATAGTTTAAAATTAGAAGGTTAATTTGATTAATTACATATTTTACGTTTCACAGAATAAAAACATTTACCAAATATTGTGAGCAGAAATTGAAAGGGAGTATAGCATAAAGCAATGTTGACAAAAACAGGAAGTCTAAGCTATAGACATTTCTGATGTCACAGTATTTTCACTCTTTGCTCTCGTTTCAGCTTTATATTTTCTGTAAAATTTATCTTTTGATCGTGCATAGTTTTGAAGCTCGCACAAAATTATGCACGATAAATTGAAATTTTGAAGTTTACGAAACATAGGTTCCTTTTTAAGTTAGTAGTCTGTAGTTTCTATTTCAGACAGATTTCTTAATAATTGAGACTCTGCCGCTTTTTTATGAATCATTATTTGTTGTTATGTGCATTATTCCAGGACAACATTATCTATATGTGAGTTTGAATCAAATTTTTAATAACGTAGGATATCCAGAATCTTTATAACAAGAGAGTACTGAACTCAGAATTTATCATTACCTTTATACATATTATACGTCTTTTTAAAACGGAGAGATAATGAGTTAAAGACATTGGGAGAAATAAAGATTGCATTGATAATTTTAACATTATTTTCATTAATCAGAATCTAAAATGTAGAGATAGCAAGTGCAATTCCACATCCTATACTTTATTTTTTATTTATTGAATAAACTTAACATGTGGACATGTCGCACACGTGTTCGCAAGTCTCGAAATGTCACTGTACGATCTGAATTCACATTTAAAATAAAATGTTTCATAAAGAGAACGTTTCTGATGAATGAGTCGATAGTACAACCGGATGGTAACCTCATTCACCGCTGCAAGAAGACAAAAGTGTCTAACCCAGACAGAATGATTCGCTCCGAAAATTTTTGTCTATTCTGCTTCTGAATGGAAGCTGACGCACATTTTTCAGCGACAACTCCTTTGACATGCGAACGCCTTGATGAATGAAAAAGTGAATGCCGGATATGCAAAAGTATAACTCTGGTCTTCTGAACAGCGCGTTTTCGTGTTTGTTGTACCTTAACGGGACCGGTAATATGAAGCTAGTATGCCAGAATTCGCTGCTACATTTTTATTGGTATAAAAGTGCATTTGTTAAACAACTTGAGCGAGTTGACGATATATTTTACAAATTTCAATGAATTCGAATTCATGTTTCTGGCAATTAAATATTGGCATCATTCCCTCTGCGCTCCAAATAACTTATTCTCTCTTTTAAGCTTTTATTGCAAAATAAATACATGGACAACCAATCAAAAATTTTAAAAAATGAGCATATAAACTCCTTGAAAGAAACCTATAACTAAAACCCAGACAGGCTTAATAAGGGATATACTTGAACATACAGAACTGCAGATGTGTGCAAAGAAGTTCTAAAATGAGATAAATCAAAGATCGTCTTCGATTTTAAGAGTTTGATCTAAAGCGATTACAAAAAATTAAAGCATGAAAAGGTTTATTTGTTCACTTAATCTTTTTTCAAGGGCAGTGTTAGGCATTTTGCCGTCTAATGCAATATTTGCAGCTTTTAAATGCGGACTACCAGAATAAAAAATTTTGCTCGTTGCTGTCGCACCGGTTTGCAGGGTAGGGGGGCTCTGGCGCAGAACCACCATTCTTTGCACATTCTTATTTTTAGTGAATTTTATACTAAAGTAATAGAATTTAATTTTTGCTTTTGTAAAGCTTTTAACAGGCATGTTGAAATATATTTCTTAAAATGAAAGAACAATAATAAATTTAATCCATAAATAAAAAAACTCTTAAGTAAATATATTTGTTAAAAACATAGTTATGATTTTACAAAGGGTGTTTACACGTTTTAAGAATGACTTCAATAAAGAAAACAATTTCTGGCAACAACATATTATTACGTGAAATGAGAATTATAGTCTGCTAATTTTAAATTTATTCTCCTTTCGAAATATCGCATATAAACAAGCTGTCGATTGAAGGATATGTTTTTGTGCTTTCCGATGATAAATATTCCTATTCCGTAATTCAAAATCTTTGGTATTTTCTAAGTGCAAAATAAGGAACATTATTAATCGGAAAACGGCGAGACGTCAGTCATTACTTGAGCATTGAAAGAATACTCCAAACGAATACCCGAAAAAGGTACACTCACGTTTGTGAAAATTGCAACACCATGAAGGACTTACGCGAGTGAGCTGAAATTTTCAGGAAATGCAAAGTAGCGCATGATATGCAAATGATTAGAATTGCAAATCCGTAGCGCATGCGTATGCTGAGCAGCGCCCTCTGAACGGCTGATGGATCCGAATAAATAGACGGCTGTAGCGAGGCGTGTATGGTTATCGGTGGTTATCTGCTAGTGGTAAACGTTAACTCAAAAATCTGTACTTATGTACCCAGAGCGGGTTTAATATGTTGTAACCCGGCCTGGAATCCGCTGCTAATTAAACAGGACAGAGACTTTGTTGCAGTTTCGGTCGTGTTCAAAAACGCACAAATGATTCTTATATCTGCGTACCCAACAGACCCTATTGATAATTTCGTAACTAATGCAACTCACGTCCGGTCTAAATGCCCTTCAACGCCACAAGTCTATGGATGTGATCTCAATGCACATCATGTGAACTGGGGATATCAAGACATCACTCCTAAAGGACAAGTGCTAGAGGACTTTTTAACAGCAAACGACCTACATCTGGTCAATACCAGCGGCGCGCCACCCACGTATGACAATACCTACTGCAAAGGTTGGCCAGATGTCACCCTGGCAACAGGTACGGCTCTATCGCAAATACAGGACTGGAAAGTTAGTGACGAACTAAGCTGTTCGGATCACCGCTACATTACCTTCACTATCAAATGTGACAC
>KK115743.1:123606-141195 GCA_000611955.2 Stegodyphus mimosarum
TAGCAGCACTTATTGCGGCGCGTGGTGGCCACACAAAATACTGATTCTGATCTCTTGTTCTTGTTTGTTTGCTTTGAACATTTAATCATTTATTTGTACCACTACCACTCAACTGTGTATTAAATTGCATTCAATTATGACGATTCCTTCTTGGTGTTGCAATTTTCACAAACGTGAGTGTATGTACTCATTCTGATGATTTTAAAGTTAAGTCATTGGTAACAAGCGAAACTCCGTCGACGCATATATCAAATTCAAAGTCTTTAAATACATCTGCAGCAATAATAAATAAAATAATAAACTAAGATTTAAGCTAATATAAATTAAAAAAGCTAAAAAATATTATGTTCCATAGCTTTTGCCGAGGTATGTACCGACGTATGCAGAACAATTTGTAGAACCCAGTCTGAAAACTACTTAGCAGGAGATAGACAGAAATATGTTATGCATGGATTCACCTAAATTACTGCAACAAGAAAGGTTTATTTATTATGAAAAACGAAGAGAAAAAAATATACTTTGTTCCGGCATTGCAAAAAAAGTTTTAGAAAGGCGTTTATGATTGTGGAAGCATTCTTTTAAAATGGGAAATGAAGAGTGGAAGAAATGTTAAAATCAACACAACGTACTGTCAAAAGAAAGCTTTATGTCCTATATTTACAAAAGAATTATTTATACCAATGAATTTAAAATGAGGCAGATTCACTGCTAATTAAAAAAACTTCATCAAAGTAACAAGTCATACATCGAAAAGTACCTCCGAATTCCTTGAAACAAATGAAGACTTATACAGGTACTGCATATATACCTTTTCAATGTATTCCTAAGAAGCCCCCTGACGTTTCAGTTAGGAACTATTATGCTTTTCTTATTGTTCTTGAAAATGACTCTAAGGACAAATCTACCACGATTGATGCCCTCTGAAAGTAGTAGAAGATGAATAGAAATCAGTACCCCTGGAAATTTTATGAAAAGCCTTTATGACAGGGAAATCATGATACAGACTTATGTCTGGAAAAAAAGGCTATTAAATCGAACTTTTAAAGAAATGTTCTTTACATTTTAAGGATTATTTAAACTGCCCCGAAGTCGCTCTAAAAATGTATAGCCGCCCTGCGTATAAGACTTGTTATTAAATCAGTGTGGAAAAACGTAAGTATATTTACATCTTTGAAATTGTTAAATGCTGAACATTTCATTTTTGATTAATTTATATCTTCATTTCTAATAAAAATTTATTTTATTGATATGCTGTTTTGTAGTTATTAGGTTTTATTTATTGCTGCTAACTATGTGATAAATTATTGCATAGATATTTTTAAATTCTGCGATAACTATGCGATAAATTTATTGCTTCAATATTTAAAATATTTCAAATCACGTGCTTAGCATGGCAAGTATTTAATTTATTCATTATTAAAAATATGAAAAAATAAATTCGATATCAACTTTTATAAGAACTTCGTATGTTATTATTTTTTTTTCAGAAACAAAGAACTTTAAATTGATCTTTAAACTTTGTAAAGCTGGGAAGAAACCTTTAACTTGTGACATGTTTTAGGTTCGCAAGTATTTAATGACAGGTCTGTCAAAGTTTTCTATTGATATTTTTGTAATACACCCACTCTATCTAGTTAAGCTATATTTCTTTGAATTCTGAGAGCTGAAAGACTAACTTAAACTGTCCATTTTTCGTGATCCCCTTTACAAATGAAATGGAGGGTATTCATCACCTACGCGTCTTGTGAGAAATTTCATTATACAAGATATAATATCCTTTGAAGAATTGCCATTTCTTAGTCATTGAATCTATAATAGCAGGCACTGACTCCGTCGAGCAGGCGCCAGAACCAGTAAAACCGAAGCGACTCCACCGGATGTCAGAATTTAGGGGCAGCAAAAGTTTTTGAAGAACCAGCAGCTAAATTTAGGGATGGCAAAATTTTTAGAATTTCAAGAAAGCATCGAGAAGCAAAATGTTTAGAATTTAAGGAGGTACACAGCGGCAAAATTTAGTGCCTGAAGAGATTGCGACGTGCGCCAAAATGCCTCGCACCGGTCCCTGACTGCATACAATTGAACAAAAAAATTCAGTTGCAAAACTTCTTTCTATTCTTTGGATAGTAAAATTTCCAATTCCAAACTGCTTTCAAATTCCATTTTACAAACACCACTGCAAATGTTGCAGTTTACTGAGAATGGTTAGATATTTTCATTCGTAAAATTTCGCAGACCACGGAATATGCATAGAACAAAGTTGCGCTCCCATTGTCTTAGTTATTGTTTTCTAATTATATTTAATCAATACCGAATCATTTAAAATCGCGTAAGATGTGGAACAATTATACTAAACAAAATATGAATGTGGCACGATCATAATCTGGTGCTGGAAAACAGGTTAATTAAATATAATTTGCCATTGCTTTGAATGCGAATAATAATCAAGAAGCAATGCCTAAATACAATTTGGCACGTTGCATAATTGTTTAAAATCTGTATGTGGAGCACGTTTTTACTAGGAAGAAATTGCGTAATAAGTTTCAGGTGTTCAAAGATATCGTCTAAATGAAACGAAAAGGTGGTACGCATACACATTTATAAAAGACGAAAACGTTGGTAACTCCTGTACCTTCAACAATATACGAAATTATGACATTTTTTTTTCTTTTATCATTCAACGCAGTTCGTTCTTTTCTTTATTCATATACTTAAAATTCAGCTGCGGGAAAAGCAAGACGGATTCTCAAAACGGATTTAAACAACATATTTCGAAACGATCGAAGATGCTGAGAGAGTTACATAAGCAGACAAAAAAACGCTAAAGATAAAAAACAGAAAGCAGCTAAAAAGCCGGTTGAACGCAAGGTCGAAGCCAAGAAGACGTTTTAAATGTGAATACCTTCGTGGAATGAAACACATCTAGTAGGCTTTCCATGTCTGAACGACCTTGACAAGGTGAGGTGTTAAAAAAGTTGAAAAATACGATTTTTTTTTCTTTCCTTTTCTGCTTCAAAGTTATTGTTTGGTTGCGTGACCTCTTGTTTTCTATTCCAGCCCAGTGCAGATTCACAATGAACTCATGTCGTGTCAAACGACTCCAGTTTGTAAATTATCGAATTCGCAGTCACAAGGACGATGTCAGTTTCGACTGAAAGTCAAAATATCTTTAACAGAAGCAATTTTAAAAAAAGAATAAGGTAACTATCGGCATATCTTCCGTTTGATACTGCTATCATCTTCCACAAAATTAATTCGATATTACAAAGTATGACATATGAAGATTAATAAAAATTTATGGTAAAAGAGATGACATACTGTTTCTTTTCTTAAAAATGGAAAATAATAAAAATTTCTTTTTTGCATTTTTTTTTCTGAAAACTTTATTATATATTTTTCTGTTCGTTGGAATCTGAAAAAAAAATTCCGTAACCGGTTATTCTCACATTTCTTTTGACTGAGCATGTACATTTGAATAGCGTATGTTAAGACTTCGGAGAAAATCTTAAATAATCATGCGTACATCTGGTAAATCTTTTAGATTTTTGCAGAAATTATTGTATCCGTTTTGATTGTTCGTCTGAGAGCGAAGATGGATAATTCGAATCTTAAATAAGGTACGGACTCTTATAATGTTTCTTTTGTTTCCTTCGTGTATAATTTCAAGCATCCTCAAATGGTTAACCCCAAGTAATGATTCCAGAGGTCAGTTGGCAAAATAACCGAATGGTTTGGCCATCTGACGACGAACATTGTAAACAGCAAGCTTTTGGTCACAGAAAAAGAAATAAAACAAGGAAATAAATAAAATAAATTCTTTTTCGTCTAGAAAAATATAATTTGATATTTACGTGCTATGTTATACACCACAGGACGTGGTATAGCTTGGCGAAATTTTAAATTATAGTCGCCACCCACATTTATCACACAATGATGTTCTGATATAAACAATCAGTATTATTGATTCGACAGAATCCAGTATGCAGTACTTAAGCTTCATTGACTGCATTAATTACATCAGATAGACGCCGCTTAAATTGTATGGTGGTTAGTGGTACTGGCTGCTGTATGATTGGGCATGAATTTGAATTTTGGAGAAGGCCTGGATGTTCGTAAGTGTATTAATTGCCTTTAAGGCTTTTTAAAGGTCAGTCAGTCAAATGCAGTACTTAATGCCAGCTCGAAAGTCACCCAGATCTTAGGAGCATTTTCAGGCCTACTTCGACACCTAGGTTTTTCGCTAATTCTTTTATATATTGCTGTCATTTTCCTTGTACATATAACGATACTCTAATTCATTCGTCAGATCATTATTAATACTCCCTTTAACTTAAAAACTAAATTTTTAGTCACAAATAACTTTTTTAATGTATATATATATATATATATATACGTATATTCTCATTTGTAAATATTCATTATTTCGAGTGTAATTACATTTATCTCTCCTATTCCCTCATAATTCGAAAAGTCTAACATATTCCACAAAGGGTAGCGTCTCTGAATCCAGGTTCCTTCCTGTGCATAGGAGCAGAGCCGTGCCTATATACTTTTTTACCTGAGGCAAAACGGTAAATATGCGCCCCTATATACAATGCAAGATTATTTATTTTTTACCTATTTGTGTGGGGGGAGAATAAATAAATAATATTAAATGATGTTTGAAAACATAACATTATACAAACACGTGCAAAATGCATTACTGCATATGTATACATATAATCATATTAACTATATTTATGTATATTTTATGCTCATTAAAAGTAACTATTTCAAGTGAAAATACAATAACTCTTACAGTAATATTTAACTGTAACTTTGTATATTCCACAAAGTGAAAATATATAATGATTAACAATCTTGAAATGGAAAACATTAAAAATATACTTTTTCAGAAATTGAAAATAATATTAAGTACACTCATGTCCATAAATTAAGGATAATGCAAAATCAGGCAAAGGAAGAGTTAGAAGCAAAACAAATTTGACTTATTTGTAAAGCTTATTTATTAAACAAAAGGTAAAGAGCAAAAAAAAGATGCTATATGTTTGATATTATTAAAAAAATTAGCGATTTTTTTCTCCCTGGAGCAAATTACAAAAAAAAAACCTATTTACAAAAAACCAATATTATATGGCTGGTATGATTGTTAATACATTGTATGTCTGCCAGACGATGCAATACAGTTCATACAACGCCTAGGCATGCTGAGTATCAAACTATCGATCTGATCTTGGGGGATATTACACCACTCAAAAAGCAATGCTCTCCGAAGTTCCGGTATACATGTAGAGGAGGTTGATGGCTGCAACTCGTCGGCCAAGCATGTCCCACACGTGCTCTACTGGATTCAAGTCTGGTGAGAATGCTGGCCAGTCCATACGGGTGATATCCTCCGATTGAAGGCATTCGCTTACGATGTTTGGACGGTGAGGACGGGCGTTGTCATCCATAAACACAAATTGTGCGCCCATGACGCCCCGAAACAAACGTACATGTTGTTCCAGAATGACGTCTCGATAGATTTGGCTTGTCATGGTTCCAATTTGAACATGCAGGTCAGTTCTGGAACCCAGAATAATTCCACCCCAAACGAACACTCCTGCACCACCGTAACGGTGTCGTTCAATGATGTTTTCTTGGTAGTAACGGGTACCTGGAGCTCTCCATATGAAAGTCCGGCGAGAATCAGACTGCAAGCTAAACCTGGACTCGTCGGAAAACATCACACAATCTCACTGTTGCGGTGTCCACAATGCATGCTCTCTACTCCAGGCTAACCGCAGGCGACAGTGAGATGCAGTAAGTGGAACGAATCTGACAGGTCTACGAGCATATAGACCAATCTGCCCTAAGCGTCTGTACACGGTCTGCCTTGAAATTGTCGTACTAGTGGTTGAAGAGAGCTGACGAGACAGGTTTCAGGTTATGCTCCGCCTGTTTCTTCTGGCAGTAACTGCCAAATACCGGTCCTCATCCGGCGTTGTATCGGTGGGGCGACCTGTGCTGTAACGTCTACTCACATTACCATCATCTTGAAATCGTTGCCAAAGCCTGGAGATGACACTCTGGGCAATTCCGTCTGATACTTCCAGCTGGGTACGTCCACATTCCAGACGGCCTATAATTCTACCACGTAAAAAATCATCCAAATGCGTCCTTTGTGTCATAACTATTCTGTTATTGCACTGAAATGCTTATAAAGCGCCTGCGAACAATTTTACTTCTTTGCCTGTATTCCTTATATATCACTCTCTTACACTCTCGTCATTGTGACATACCATCGGTGTCATCTGGTTACTTCCTGAAATTTGCATATGATTCTTGAAGATGTGTGTAGTGATTTTACAGGTGATATATTTATTTTAGAGCTCGATTTCCGTGTGACTCCGAATTATCCTTAATTTATGGACATGAGTGTAGTATAAATAAAACATCTGCTCAAAAATTTATGGCATAAGCTTTTCAAGTATATTTATAATTTAATTTTTCTTTCTTTCAAAGAAGCAAAATCATCAATAATTTTTTTCAAAATCTATTTGATTACTTAATACGTGTTCGATAGAGAGAACGGCCATGTTTGAAAGCTTTTCTTGGCCTAGTGAAGATCTCATATAGCTCTTTATTATTTTAATTTGCTAAAGCTTCTTTCGCCACTAGCTACAGTAACTGGCAACGTTAAACAAATTCTTAACGCTGCTTCCAAATTCGGATAGAACTGAACTAAATTATAAGCGTGAATTATTTTGAAAAGTTCTAAGCTTGCAGCTGCTTTTGTGTCCGGCATTACTGAAATAGCATAGTTTTTAAAACTAGATATTTCTGACAGTTTCTTCAGCGTTCATATCATTCGGATATTTAAATGCTAAGTTATAAACTGCTGCCTTTAAATTACTTAAATCAAATGCCATTAATTGTTCACCACTTAGAAACTAAAAAATCGGAAGAAATTTCATAGACTTCTTTAAATTCCATAAAAATATATTTTGCTGAAAAAATGTAATTTATATCAATTGATTCCTCACAATTTGATTTATTAACTTTTTATTTTCGTTTCTCTTCAAATTCTGATGATATATTCATCTGGAAAGCTGCAGTTTTACATTTTTCAAAAATGCATTGAGAAATATTTTCTCTCATTTCCTATAAACAAAGACATAGGCCCTCTCTTAAGCGTGCAGTTTATAGACAGTTATAGTTTTTGACTGCCAGGCTTTATTTACTTTTCCGATTTCTTACAGTATTAAATTCCACGCAGATAACAAACAAAAATTGATACACTTAAAGAGATATTTTTGATTGCAGAAATTCTTCCTAACGACTACTAAGTAATAATTTCTACATTTTTCGTCTTTCCATTAATATTCGCGTTCAGAAGTGGCCGAGGGGTAACATAGGCAACTTGTTCAAACAGTTTATTGTAGTGATCGGATTGACTTCATTTAGTCTTCTGTACCTTGAATATCAGACAGTTCTATGAGAACATCCTCCACGTAAGCATCGCTTTTAAAGCATATAGTGTCGTGAGTATTACTATAATAGGTTAATCAATGAAATCAGTCTTTTATATTCACAGAATCTTTCATCAGGTAAACTATCCACTCCTGACGAAAAGTTTATTTGAGCTTGAGCAAATTTTACATGCCATCTAATTTAAATATGCCAATAATTTGGCTGTCAGACACTTTTTCCCTAACAATCTCATGATATCTCGACAATAAAAGCATAATTTTAAAACTAACAAGATTTAATGATACTTTATTTTTAATTTTATTGCGCCTCATCAATTAAGAAACTTCTATGTGTTAAATTTCGCGACTATGATAGGTGTTCATCATTAATTTTTATTCACAGCAATAAGTGTTTCTTAAATTTGTTTTTAAGAAGCATCTTTTTTAAATATATTTTTATATCGATGCCGTTAGAGTCAACGGAGCAAAACTAAATTTTTTAAAACATATTTGTTACATCAAAATCAATTAATTACATTAGAATTAGGCAGAACAGTTTATATTAAATCTTCCACAAAGTATTCAAAATTTTAAACTTCCTTTTTTCCTTTCTCTAAAACTGAAAAAATGATTTTATTATTTCAGTATAAACAATCAAAGTATTAAAAAAACATTTATCTGACTTTATATCTTTACATACGAGTTGACAAATAATGAACCAATTGGTTTAATCCTTCAGCAATAACTTTAAAAGAAACAATCCCTACAGTTCCTGCGCAACATGAGTGTGAATACAAGTCAAAAACTTGGGATTCATGCGCCTCGTTTATTGGAAAATTTTATTTAAAAAAAAGTGCAGTAACTAATAAATATGCTACATTTCATTTTCAATCACCCTTGTTTATTCTTCGATGCTATTCCAGAAGGGATTTGTGAAATTACAAAACTCAGCAATTATATCGCCGTTATCTGTTCAGTTAGTGGACTTTGGCAAGTTTATTATGACTATGTAAAGAGCTTAAGTCAAACTAATGAGAGACAGCAAAGAACAACTAACAGCGGTAGTATAATATTTTCTATATAAGTTTAGTCTATACAATTCGTTACACAAAGTGTAAGTAGTTCTTTAAAGCTACTTTCATCAACAAATTTTAATGTTAGAAAATATTATTTGCACTGAAAGCTCATGTCTTTTGAGAATAAATTAATGCTAATAGTTTTTCTTTTTTTTAACTGGATTGTTTATAACACCAAATTCTTTTAATAATCATTGATGTATTCCGAAATTAAACATCATAAGTTAAACATCATAAGTTTGAAAAATAAATTTCTGAACTTTTGATCGAATAGCTAATTTGGCACCCCATCTATTTGTTCACCTGAGGCAAGTGCCTTACCTGCCTCACGTTCGTCCCGGCCCTGCATAGGAGTACTTGAAATATTGTTGAACTGAAAGTCCCCTCGAGACGCTGATGATAAAGAAAGAGTACTAGAAGAAGACCCTTGGATTCCTTTTATCAAAAATGTGATAAAGGTGGACAAAGTTGCTTTGTTACCTGTAAGATGCCCAAGAATTTATCCAGCAACAAGCGCTCTGTTTCTCTCAGACTTAACGAGTTTCGTATAGTTGACTGAGATTCTTTCAGATAAGTCAGTTTATTACGTTTGAAATAATCTTCCGTGAAATAGTGTTCCAAAAAATAAATAATTATAAATTGAATTCCTGTTTGAATTAATTCATAATAATTTTACTAATTTGAAACTGAATTAGATACAGCAGCATATCTTGTAAGGTTTTAGTTAAACTAACAAAGTTTTATTATTTATACTTTTCTATCTGTTCTCATTTCAACTTCCCGTTAGAAGAAGCGCGCGTTTCAGCTTTATGCTAATTTGAAGTGGAGCCAAGTTATATTTAAGTGAGAGGTAGGAACCTCTTAGTTTGAGACAGCTTTTAGTCTCAGACCACGGTTACTCTATTCGACGTTCACCTGACTAGCTAGCATTTAAATTCTAAGCCATAGCGCTTTTACGTGATTGCTTATTGAAGTAATTCCAAGTGCGTCAGTATTAGCTAAATCTTGCTACGCACCATTTAGTTTAGAGGCCAACCTCGCGTTATAGCTCTGTGAGCAACGACTACTTAATTTCTATTTAGTTTTAGTTTAAATTTATCTGATTGTTCATTTTAGACCCAAGTGTGGTCTCTGCTTTCTGTATCCCTCCCGAGTTGGGAAGTGGTTGTAAATAATTGTGATTTAATAAAAGAGGATTTTAAATCCCTTTCAAGTGTAGTTCTTCTACCACTTAATCACAAGATTCTATCACAGAACATAGCTGCATTCAGCTCCCTGTTCCAGATCAGGATTTAAGGAGTTCAAGAAGGTGTTTTCCAAGAATATGCACCGAACACTCAGTCCTGACAGTCTTATACATGAAATTCTTATAAAATTAAATAACAGCAAAATTTAAGATAAAAATAATTCGAATTTGCATTAATTGAAGACAATAAAGTATGAATAAAGTAAAATAAATTAATGTATTTACAGAAGTATGAAACTTGAAGCCAACAGCTAGATATCGCTAATTTCATAGTTACTAATGGCAAGCCCACCAGTAGTCGAATGGATAAGAATACTGAACACCTGAGTCGATGCAAATTTAAAGTCTTGCTAACGGTTGACTAGGCGGGAATTTTACCATTGTTTTCCTTATTTTTAATGTTAACAGAAGAGAGAAGTGTCCTTCATAAAATACTCCACGAAGGTTGCTCTTCCTTCGAGAGATAATCCTAGTATTCTTTGCCATAATCCAAAATATCCAATCTTAATGTTAAATTCACTTCCAAATAAAGAAAGAAAGATTCCATATTTAGTAGCATATTTCTTGTCCTAACGTATTTTTCTCCTCTAACATTTTCATGATATAAGAAAACTTCTGATCTATTGCAATAGTGTAAATAGGCGTATGCAAGTGTATGCAGCCGCATAGCGGTCTAAGGCCTTAGAGGGCTCTGCTTGCCAGTGGAAGACAAATTCGAGTGCAAAATACACTGGTGTGCAAAACTTAAGCAACAGCAGGGTTTTTTGCCATAACTCCAAGAGAAATCAACTGAGAGACGTGAAATTCAGAAATGAAGGAGAGTATTGTGTACGTAAAGGATGACGAAAGCATTGGAGCTGAAAAAGGAATACAATGCATACGGTATGAAATCAAACAAAAACAAGCTTTATTAAACGCAGAGTATCGTGACTCATGATTGTCTATCCAAGAGGAAGAACAACAAGCAGATGTTCCTTAATATGGGATATGCCCTCCCCTCACTGCAATGGCTGCTTCGCACCGTCTCCGCATACTCAGAACCAGCTGGTGCAACATTTCTTGCGGTAGGAGTGCTCATTTCTCAATCAGCATCCGTTTGAGTTGTTGGGTGTTCTCCGGAGGATGTAAGCGTGCTGCAATGCGTCTCCCCAAAGCATCCCACACATGTTCGATGGGATTTAAATCTGGGGAGTATGCTGGCCAATCCATTCGAGTGATATCTTCACTTTCCAGTAGCTCCTCAACAGCAAGAGTCCGATGTGGCTATGCATTGTCATCCATAAAAATTAAGTCTAGGCCAATGACACCTCGGAACAGACGCACATGGGAAAGGAGTACCTCCTCACAATAGCAATCCCCGGTTACAAACCCTCTGTCGAAAACGTGGAGGACAGCTCGCCCGTTCAGCATAATGCCTCCCCAGTCAAGAACTCCAGGACCACCATTACGGTGTCTTTCCTTGATGTTACTGGGATAAAACCGTGTCCCGACCTCTCTCCAAATCAAAAAGCGTTGAGAATCGCTTCTGGTACTGAACCGGCTCTCATCCGTAAAGAGAACACGACTCCATTGATCAGCTGTCCAGTTTTTGTGCTCTCTGCACCACTGTAAACGGTGGCGTCGGTGGCTAACTTTCAACGGGAGGCAGCGTTCAGGACGGCGGGTGAATAGGCCTCCTTTGTGAAGGCGTCTGGCCACAGTATACCGCGACACTTGTCGCCCCGTTGCTGTACAGAGTTGCTGAGCAATGGCGCTTTCTGACTGCTGTTGGCCTCTTTTCGCCTGCAGGACGATATATCGGCCATCCCCTGCAGATGTCGTCCTCGAACGGCCGCCACCAACCTTTCTGACAGCTGTACCTGTGGTTTGGAACGCTTTTCAAGCGCGCGAAACGACACTTTTGTTGATTCCGAACTCTGCAGCTACACTGGTGACAGTACACCCCTTCTCCAGTGTTCCGATCATTCTTTTACGTGTGAAGTCATCAGGTGATTTCTTCTAGCCATATTTCACGAACTGACTCACTGGCACTTGCAGCGAATATGTTGAATTGCGTCTCCGTCCTTCCTTTTATTCCACTGTTGAGCTTCGCGCGCCGACATCACGCGTTTTGTGTACGCTGACGTCGCCTCTGACGTTTGGTTCCCGATATTTGCATACGCATGACGTTTCTACTGACTTACGTGTTCATTCTACTGATTTCCAGACCTCCTTTTCTGCAATTTCATGGCTATCTGCTAAATTTTTACATTGTTGCTTAAGTTTTGCACACCAGTGTAAGTTGCATACTGTTATTCTGGTTCATTGCGACAGGAACGTTTCAAATCGTTTAATGATGAAGGCCACTAGCGACAAATTGATATCAGGCTTATTGTAAAAGCAATTTCCGAGTTTCTGGAGACAAGCCTGCGACAAGGACTGCTAAAATGAAGGGACGGAACATCAGTACCCTTTGTAATATATTAGATGCCCCGGTAAGGAAATCCAAAAATATGTTTTTGCCTTATTGCCGCATGTCAGATATTTCCCGATACACGAAAGCGATTTATT
Organism: Stegodyphus mimosarum; assembly: GCA_000611955.2. NCBI lineage: Eukaryota > Metazoa > Arthropoda > Arachnida > Araneae > Eresidae > Stegodyphus > Stegodyphus mimosarum. Next base: position 135,927 of record KK115743.1, read on the forward strand.
TCCGATAAAGATTGCACGAGAAGATACTCAAGAAAGGTAAAGATATGCGAAAAGGATTAGAGTAGAGATTAATGATGCTTCAGGATTGTTGTTGGGTATATATCCTTTACTGCTTCTAGAGTATAGCTGGTTAATTAACTTATTTACGTTGCTATCATGTAGTATGATATTAAATGAAATTAAAAAATAAATAAATAAAACCTTTTTAAATTCTATTTCTTTCTGTTTAAAAGTCTAATTTTTCCTTCTCATAGTTTCTATTTTCCCTCCTAATTACCAGAATAACCAATTAGTTAGTTATGTGCAGCTTTTTCCAGTTGCCAGGATAGCTGACTAAGAAAATTTTGCGATGCACAGTAATTTCAATACTTATTTAAATATATTTAATTTTAAGAAAATTATCTAAGTTCTTTGCCTAATAGCAAAAGCAATTTTTAATGATAACGAAATCTAATTCGATATGATAATATGATTAACAATCGAGTAAAATATAATTTTATAATTTTTTTATTATACCGATGACGCTTGTTATAACGATTTCTCTCATCCAACAAAAAAAAGGACATTATAATTTATGGCCCTTACAGCAAAACTTGTTTTAATATGCAACTGGGAAATTTTTGCACTGAATAATGTTATGGAATAATTGCTATTGAGCATTTCCTTTAATAATTAATTGACTGCAAGGTTAACGTTAATTTGAAATCAAAATCAGGTATTTTTAAATTAATGAAAAATGATACTGACAAGTGTTCTAAGAAAGAAATATCAAGTTCTATAAATGAAATGGAAACTTTTTTTTTCATTTACATAAATTATGATCATGAAACTTTTCTGAAATGTTGAAGTTTCTCGGGATTTTGTTGAGTAAATTTCAATCGCTACCCAGATCCTTAAGCACCTCCAAACAGTCAAATAACTTCCGTGTTCTAACTAGTCTATTTAAGAACTTCTGTACGTATGCTAAGAATTTCATATTAAATCAAAATCAGGTAGCTTAATTATTTTCGAATCTTAAATTTTGTTTAATTAGTTTTTTAGTTTTTAATTAGTGTTATGAAATTTTAATATTTAAAACGCTTTTATTTATAATAACATTTTACTGAAGACCACATGTTTTACGAGATAATTGAAATGCTTATGTAAAAAAGAAAAGTTGGGGGAGTTCTATATCTCTCGTTCTACTGGGCTGATTAGCGAAATTTAAACTGCTTTTTTAATGTCTCGAAAGTGCGACTTATGATATATATGGATTTATATATAGCATTGCTCTAACATAGGTATTTTGACACAAAATGAGACTTTTTCTAAAATAACATATCAATTGTTTTTCATATTTCGGTTCTGCGATTTAAATTATTCCTAAATATTAAATTTTGCAAAATGTGGTGCGAAATTTAAAAATTTATCTTGGTGCATTTTTTTCAGTTTGCGCCAGGAATAATTCGCTTAACTAACTTCTTAATTTATAGCAACCTATTTTCCTTTCCCTTTTTTTCATTGTACACGAGCGGAAAAAAGATCATCGTTCATACTTTAAAATAATTTTAACAAAGTGCATAAACCACATTTGGCGTTATTATCGCTTATAACATATATGCAAAACTTCAAAATGCTCTAATATGTAAATTCATGTATATCTTAGAAAATTATGAATAAAAAACTCTAATTTTTTTGAAGATGTGCCTAGAAATACATCTACTTTAAGGTGATGTTAAAAATTTTATAGGTTATAGTACAAAATGTTTTTTCAAAAACTTTATAAAAAATATTTAAAAACACAAATTTTAAAAACAAATCATAAAAAATGGACGAATTATATTAAGGAGGTTAATTTAGAATTCTGGAAGAAGGAATCAAGCAAATTTAATAAAAAGGTATTAGTAAAGATAAATATCAAATTCAGTTAATACTGAGGAGCTAAAATTCCGAGAGCTAATTTTTTAAAAACTACTCATGCGATTTTTACAAAAGTTGATAGTTTGTCATAATTTGAATCGTAGATTCGAAACATAAAAAAAAATGGTATGTCATTTCAGAAGTCCGATTTTGTGCAAAATACCTATATCAGAACAATACTATGTTTAAATCTAATTGTAAATCTGGGGCATTGTATGCGTTTTAAGTCGCACTTTCGAGACAAAAGAAAAAACGCAAGTTGAATTTCGTCAATGGGCCCAGTAGAGCGGGAGACATAAAACTGTCCCATTTTTTTTTTCACCGTGTACATGCATTTTCTATGCCATTGGCTTTTAAATATTAAATGATAAATAGCATAAACTAAGATTTTGTTGTTATACTTAACGGTGTGATATTTAAAGTAAATTTGCAATATGATGATATGATCGAAATTCTTAACAAAAGTTTTCGAAGTAGTTCTTTTTTAAATGAGATAGCCCACAGGAGAAGAATTACATTTGATTGCCCATCATAAAAAGGGGAAACATTTTCAGCTCTTAACTAGAATTCCGAGAAATCATGTTAACTTTTTTTTTCTCTTGGGACACGAATCTCCATTGTGTTCCAATCGTCCAAAATAACTGCTTTAAGATACGTGCTTTATTTTGCCGGCAATGATTAAAAAATGAACCAAAGAATTCTTTATTCCAAATCAGTGCTGTAATTTATTGAGAAAGTTGAAAATAGGATTATAATTTTACTAATTTTGCATGAATTTAGCAGCTGTTTTGCATGAATTTAGCAGATAACTCTGTGTAAATATTATATGTACATTAATGGTATTCATGTTTACAACCCACAACGCTATGTCAAAATAATTCTTAATTAGTAACACTACTTAATTAGTAGTACTACTTAATTAGTAGTACTGTATGCAACATCATGTGTAAATTTGTTCAACCGTAAATTCGCATGATTGTTAGGCATGTTTTTAGTAGGTAAATTCTGTGTAAATATAATATGTACTTTAATGGTAATCAAAATTGCATCCTACAGCACTGATTATGTCAAAATTATTCAATGACAAGTATTGTATGCATTATTAAGTGTAAATTTGTTCAAATGTATCATACCTAAATTTCCATGACTGTTTTGCATGAATTCAGCAGGTAACCCTAAGTAAATTTTATATGTACTCGAATGGTATACATGATTGCATCCCACAGCATTTATTATGTTAAAATTATTTACTGACAAGTACTGTAAACATTAATATGTGTAAATCTGTTCAACTGTATCATACTTAAACTCACATGACTGTTATACATGAATTTAGCAGGTAACTTCTATGTAAATATTTTATGTACTTCAATGGTATTCATGATTGCATCACACAGCATTGAATATGTCAAAATTATTTAATGACAAGTACTGTATGCATTATTATGTGTAAATTTGTCCAACAGTACCATGCTGAAATTCGCAAGACTGTTATGCATGAAATTAGCTGGTTACTTCTATGTAAATATATGCACAGTAATGGTATTAACGCTTGCAACCCACCGCACAAGCACTGTATGCATTTAAGTGTAAATTTGCTCTACCGTATCACACGTAATTTAGGTGCGTGTCACTGGGAAACATACCATGTCTGTTGGGTGATCCGTGCGAGACCCCCCTGTGGCTCCAAATGGTCAACTCTAGATAAGGGCGGATGTGGTGCTACTACCGGTTAACTTTAACGGTGGAGGGATGGTGCCCACGTCCTCCGTTACTACTACTACTACTACTACTACTAATTTTGCAGAAAAGTTTACTCGAAAATTTAAAGAAGATTTTACTCAATAGAGGATATATAAAATGCTATATTTTGTTACTTACACAGTCCTCTGAATTACTGGGCAGAGGTTATTTCAACAAACTTGCCTACGTTTTTAGACATTTTTATAACTAAGTGTATACGTTTAGAATCAATATTTGAGGAAATTACTCTCAACAACAAACTTACAACATCTCTCTAACTCTTACAAATGGATGTGAGAAACCATTTTCAAGCACTCTTTGTTAAACAATAAACAAATTTTAATTAATTTTTCTTCTTTCCATAACGTGTAGCAAACGTTGAAAATTGATATTCAGCCTTGTTTTAAGTCTCAAATTCCACAACAGAAATAGTTAGAATTTTTTACAAAAAGAATTGACTTCATATGAAAACAAGCATCAAGATATTCAAATTTTTCTAATATAAGAACTTTCAGTAACATTGTTTACTTAGCCTTCAAGTTCGACGAACGGGTTAGTTTCTTGGAAGTTGTTTTCCTCATATACAACGTAACACGAGCTGGTTTCCACTAGAACATTTCTCCACGAAAACATTTCTTCTCTTAGGCAAATAGCCTTCATGTATGTAACAAATAATCCAGTCCAGTCTTATTCAACCATCGGTTACTATGAAACTAATCAGCTAATGAAACTAGTCAGTATGTAAAATGAACAAAAGTGAGCAAAATGCTAGGTTATTTGAAAATAGCAAAAAAGCACACGAGGGTTATCTACCACAAGAAAGGGATGCCATTAGGGAGGACTGGCTCATAGTCAAGTTACACATGAGAAAACTTTGGAAAACAACTGTGTAGCCAGCTCGTTTACTTGGAATCGAACCTAAGTCGAATGACCTTAACCACGGTATTCAACTGTCTGACTCACTCGAAATATGTAAAAGAATTTAATTTTAATCTGCTAAACATTTAATTTCACTGAAGCTTGTCACTGCTATGGATTGAAGTTCAGATGGTTAAAGAAATCGAGAATATCCAGAAAATAAATGATTTTGCATAAATAAAACTAACCAGATGCAAATTTTAATAAATTAAGATTATTTTTTATTATTTATTTATCGTTATTTTTATCAGTGGCATTGTAGAATCGTCAGATGTGTCGAAGCAGGAAACATGAAAAATCAAAGAGACCCTCCCCAATATTCGAACTCCAAACCTTACAATGCCAGAAGAACAAGCTTTCCAGTTACCCCACGAAGGTACGCGGTAAGGATGGAAAAAAAATTATAATATTTAACCAATCACAATATACCTTAATTACCCCGTTAGATAGAAAGAAGAAAATTCAGTTTCTAAAAGTAGTAAATAATAACATTTATGTAAAGAAACCTCAGATTGGTGCCAATTTCATATAAAATTCAAAATGAAATTCTATATAATATATGCTAATCAAGGGCTTCTCTCTCATATTTTGCATGCTTCCTTTTAATTTTGTATTTTGTATTATATATTTTATTTCTCTATATATTTATATATTCGTCTTCAACACATACCTGATGAAGGAAAAATTTCACAAAAATCTGATCCATAAA
>KK115743.1:141399-151715 GCA_000611955.2 Stegodyphus mimosarum
AATAGCAAAGTTAAATTAAATTTTAAAAAATTGCTTCACAGAAAAATAGCAAAGTTCAATTAAATTTAAAAAATTAAAAGAATTCTCTTGCGCCATTGCTGCAAGGAATAAAATTTGAATTTAACAAATATTCTCTATTTGTAAAAAGCAAATATAAATTTAAAATTAATTATAATTGCAAAAATAAAATTAATTATTGTTGCGAACCAATTTACATATCATTTAAATTCTAAGAGATAATTAAATTAAATGTACATATTTAAAACCATGAGAAAAATAAATGAAATAAAAAATACATAATCCTAAATGTTGAGCAGGCAGGAGACAGACTTAGGGGAAGTTGCCTTCAAGCCTAATTCCTCAATTACTCAATTCGTGTTTCGTCATCCAAACAGGCAAGGGTAAAAATTCAAAACCAGAAGTAAAATTAAATGCTGTGAAATACTCAAAAAGAAATTAAAATGAAATTAAACGAGTTAGAATTTTGAGAAATTAAGCAAGTAAAAAGACTAGGAATACTAATTAAAGGTCAATAGGTAGAAAACCAAATTATTTAAAAGCAAAACAAAAGTAATCAAAATCGCTGAATCAACCTTGTATTTGGCATTCAGTTACTAAAAACACTCAATCGATTTCGAGGGTAGCTACAGGTCGCTCCTCATCAGAAGAACAAAATATATAGAAAGGGAAAGCAACCTCAGTAACGGCTTTTTTATACCCTCAGGTAGAACCACGCGCGAGGAGGCTACGCCATCTATCGGCAGAAATAATAATCAAGAATTATGTTAATAGAATTTTAAATGCGTTAGGAAGGACTGGATTAGACTTAAAATCATTCACTAAACATGCTAAATCTTTGTGAATATGAAAAGCCTCAAGAAAATCCAATTTACCAACGGAAGAAGCTTTTTGGATAATTTTTGCAGATCCAAAGTCAAAATTATGATTAAATTTCCAACTATGATACGCTACTGAAGACTTGTTAATTTCGCCCTTTCGGACATAAGATTCATGTTCCTTGATACGAAACTTTAGCGCTCTTTTTGTTTGGCCAATATATCTCAAGCCACACTGACACGATATACTATAAATACTCAAGAATTAAAGTCAGAAACGCAATCTTTTAGAGTCGAACCGTGAATTTTATTGATAGGGGAGAAACTGATCTGAAAATTGAATTTGTGGAGAACCCCTGCAACTTTATAACTAAGAGAAGAATAAAATGGAAGCATGACAAGGTCAATAATATTATTTCTAACAGTGGAATGTCTTCGATGATGGGAATCTGAAAATGTTTTAACAGCTTTATCAATGATCACGGAAGAAAATCTTCGGTCAATAGCAACTGCTTTTAAATAATTAAGTTCATTGCTAAGCAAGGATTCTGTGGAACAAACTTTGAGCGCGCGAAATACATAATAATAAAAAGAAGCCATTTTTTGCTTAACAGGGTGGCATGACTTAGCATGGGGTGGTAAACAAACTGCAAAGGGTTTACGCTACACAGTAGTGCTAAAATCAATTTCATTGCGGATTATAAGAATATCAAGGAAGGGGAGGGAATTGTTGGATTCAATTTCAAGAGTGAATTGGAGGCTGGATCAATTGAATTTATAATAGATAAAATCTCGGATAAGTCATCTTTATTACCATCAAAAAGTGCGAAAGTGTCATACTACATAACGAATTCAGAGACGAAAAGATAATTTATCAAATAATTTTACCTCAAAATAGTGCACATAAATGTCAGCAAGTACAGGACTGAGAGGATTACCCATAGCTAATCCTCCTTTTCCCATATCATAGTAGTATTATAACTTCGAATGTGAGTTTGTTTGTTTGTTTGTTACGCTTTCACGCCTTAATTATTTAACCGATCATCATGAAATTTTAAGAAATATTTTTAAGAAACGGTTATAGGCTACAAAATGAAACTTATCTGTTGAAACTTAAACTATATAATAGGTTTTATAGCTTAAAATGATTGTCGTTGTATAAACATTAAATGTTGAAAGTTTCATAACGATAAGTTAAACGATGTAAAAGTTTGTGTGTGCGCGCATGTGCGTGGCTTAAACCACGCAAACATTTTTAACCTTTCCTAATATATCAAAAATATTTTTTGAAAATTTCATGATGATCGGTTAAGTAATTAAGGCATGAAAGCGTAACATTTATTAATTAAGCTTTTATTAAAGCGTTAATTAATTTTTATATATTTAATTTAATTTATTATTTAAAATCCTACAGCATTTCCGGCTTTTGGCTCTTCTTTCACAAACATTTTTCAGTCATTAGGAAATATATATAGCAGTTTTACTAGATTTCATGGCGATACACGTATTTTTAAAATTTACGCGGCGTTAAAACTTATTTAAGGACTTTAATTTTTTACAGTTTTCTTTTTTTGTTTTCGAAATGCCTCGCAAACGTAAATCTAACATGTCTAGGAATTCCTCTCGGGCCCGGGCAGCAAAAATTGCTCGATCCCAAGAATCTTCCATATATGCACAATTAAGAAGACAAGAACAAACAAGGCGACAATCTGCTTTGGGAACTGATAAAACAACTAAGACAAGAAAGATTAGAGGCCCAAACTTCCCGTCAAGCTTCTATGAGAGCAGCTGAGACGCCTCTCCAAACACAAATTCGTTCAGAAGAACGAGATGAAAGCCAAGCTGCTTTCAGAGCTGTTGAAACACCTCTCCAAACGCAGATCCGCTTGAAAGAACAAACTGAGCGTCAAACGGCTTTGAGATCTATTGAATCACCTCTTCAAACACAGATTCGCTTGGAAGAACAGGCTCAACAACAGGCAGTTATTAGAGCTAGAGATACTCCAGAAAAATTTCAGGCGAGAAGAATCGTTCATGCAGACATGCAAACTGAACACCGGCGAAATTTCATGCATAACAATTGATCCGTATTTAATGATTCTGGACTTCAATACGATCCTTCAATTGATTACCATAATCATTCATTAACTGTTATCGGTTCGATGAGTAAAAAATGCCAGTTTTGCAATGCTTTAAAATGTAAAGATGAAACTGCAGGAATGTGCTGTTCCGATAATAAAGTTTCGCTTTCTTTACTTGGTGAACCAAAAGAGCCGCTGAAAACTCTATATTTATATGATACAGATGAATCAAAGCGTATTTTAAGTAAAATCAGAAAGTACCACTCTTGCTTCCATATGATATCTTTTGGAGTAGAGAAAGAGATAAGAATACCCGGGTTTCCGCCAACTTTTACCATACAAGGCCAGATATATCACCGATTTGATTCACTTTTTCCAACAGATAATGAAGCGCATAAATTTTTGCAAGTTTATTTTATGGATCAAGAAGAAAAGGAAGTAAGCCATCGTTGTCAGTAAATTGATGGAATCGAGAGAGATATAGTATTGAAAATTCAAAGAATGTTACATGACCAAAACGATTTGATAAATACTTTCAAAATTGCACTAGAAAACTAGCTTGAAGATGATTATAAAGTCGTCATTCATGCTGATCGAACTCCACGTGGCGAAGATGAGAGGCACTATAATGCACCGACAATTAATGAAGTTGCTGTCTTGGTTATTGGCGACCCATGCTCTCCACGAGATACAGTGTTACGAGCACATGATAATGCACTGACACGCGTAGCAGATACTCATAAATTTTACGATGCTTTGAAGTACATATTAATTTTTAGAAAAGGGCAAATGGGATACCATTTTCATATTCCACAGATTAATCCAACTACAAAACATCCAGTTCCCAATAAAAAAAGTTTCCTTCATGGATTTTTACGCCTATCACATAATGCTTCGAGAGAATGATTTCAACCTCCTTCCGCGGTCGAGGCAGCTCTTCCATCAATTCTTAGTAGATATGTATATCAAAGCAGAAAACGGACGCCTTCGTTACATTTCTTTAAACCAGATACAATTACGAGTTAAAAATTACAGTCATCTACAAGATGCAGTTAAGCACAGATGGTAATGTTAGCCCCAATGACTTAGGCAAGATGGTTATTCTTCCTTCCACTTTTGTGAATAGTCCCCGCTATCTGCATGAATACACACAAGACGCTTTCGCCTACGTACGCACTTACGGTAGGCCTGACCTATTGGTAACTTTTCCATGCAGTCCTTCATGGAAAGAAATAACAGAAGAACTTATGCTCCCGCAAAGAGTCACTAATCGACATGACACAGTTGCCCGCGTGTTTCGTTAGTTCAAAAGATCATTAATGTAATAAAAAAAGGAAAAGTATTTGGAAACGTCCAGTGCCACATGTACTCCACTGAATGGCAGAAACGAGGTCTGCCACATTTGCACATTCTTTCGTTAAAACGAAAACTGCGATCTAAATAAATAATATTATAAGCGCCGAAATCCCAGATCCAGAACTAGATAAGAATTTTCACGAGATCGTAATCAAAAACATGATTCGTGGTCCCTGTTGAACTCACAATTCAGCATCAACTTGCATGAAAAATGGCAAATGGGCGAAAACGTTCTCCCGGGAGCTACTAAACAAACAGTGCACAATGATAAGGGTTACCTTTTATACAGACGAAGAGCATCCGAAGATGGAGGTAGAAGAGTTACGATTCAAACTCGCAGTGGGGTAGTCAAGACTTTTGGTAATAGCTTGGTTGTACCACATTCACCCGTTCTATGCAAATTATTTAATGTTCACATTAGTGTTGAAGCCTCTAACTCTGTTCGTGCAAATAAATATGTTTGTAAATATATCAATAAAGGGAGCGAGCAGGCGATCTTCAGTCTGCGTAAGGAAGGTGTGTTGCAGCCCCTGAATGAAATACAAACTTATCAAGCAAGGTGAAGTAGTAATGAGGCAGCGTGGCGGTTCCTTGGTTTTCCATTACATGAAAGATATCCGACTATTATATATCTTACCGTACACTTAGAAAATGAACAGCGTGTTTTTTTAATGAGAATAATTTTCAAGAAAGAATTTTGTCCCCTCCTGAAACCACACTGACCGCTTTTTTCCAGCTTTGCCAGATAGATACTTTTGAGAAAAGATTATTGTATTCCGACGTCCCCCGTTATTATAAATGGAACAACTCAGAAAAACAATGTCAACGTCACGTTCAAGGTACGCGAACGAAGGTACGCTTGTGTAACGAATTTTGAATGTTTTTGTCTGTTTGTTTGTTTTGTCTGTTTGACGAATGTTTGTTGATGGAGAGTACCATTGATGGACGGGTCCGAGGGTCTCCCACCCCTCTCCCCTTTCACCAAACCACATGGGAAGACTTTAGGCTCACCGCATATTTAAAGTGCCGCCATGCCGCACCGACACTATACATTTACAAGCATCCATGCCTTCTCCGGGATTTGAGCTCGAGCCCTTCGACACTGCAGTCAGCGACGCTAATCACTATACCGGTTGGGCGGCACTTTTTTCTTATATTATTTAATTTGCAGCCTGATAAAAGCCGGCGAAAGTAAAAATGATAGTATAGGCAAAATAATAAAATAAGTGATTAATAAACATAAATATCCTACAGGGTAACAAAATAGAGTCTGTATGAACTATCAGCTAGTCTCACATTTTCTTGAACACGATGTGATTTAAACAAGAAATCATATCAGGTCTCCAAAGTATTTTCAAAAACATTAAGCTCCTCAATAATGAAAAGGAAGCTATATGAGATTAATTTATTATTTTACAACAACTTTCTCAGATTAATAGGATGTTTTACTCCAGTTTCTGAGCGATGGCATATTCACAGATCGTCATGAAAATAATTCGAAATACCGAACTTGCTGAAGCCAGATTTAAACGTATATTGTACATTGTATATTGTTTTACATTATTCTCATTGCAGAATAGAGCTTTCCTTTGGAAATATTACATTAATAAGTAGTTCGTATTTATGTCATAAGTATTACATTAATAAGTAGTTCGTATGCGTCTGTACGTATATACGTATGTATCTAGTACAACTCAAAAACGAGTAGTCTCAGAATGTTGAAATTTTGTATATGAGATTGCTATAATATGTAGCTGTGCACCTCTCTTTTTGTTTGCAATCGGCCGCACCAAAAATATATAAATATACATATACCCGCTCTGTTACTCGGCTCTGTGAGCTCAGTTTTTTATTCTTATATGCTAGTAAATTATGCACTTTTTTAATTTAAAAATGATTGAATTTTGTTGTTCTTATCTTCCGATTAAAGTTTTTATGTCTTTAGTTAATCTGCATGCAATATTTGTAGAATTACCAACAATTTAAAAGTTGTTTAACTGCGGCTAAGCCCAACTTTTTTTTACCATAGCAGCCATATTTGTTTACGTTTGAAACTTAGGAGATTAGTGAATTAATTCTTTCTGCACCTTCTGTGTCTTTTTGCTGAGTGGGACCAAAAGGAAACTTTTAATTTTGTGCACCGAAAAATCTACCTTCTTGCTTGTTAGTCGAATTGTTTGTTTTTGTGTAGAAGCTGTAATTTTAATTGTAATTTTTTTTTGTTTTAATTGTACTTGATGTTTTATGTTTTTCCTTATCTTTCAATTTTGAATGAAAATATTTTCAGTTTTTATGTGTTTTTGTCTTGCTGCGAAATGAGAACTGAATTAATTGAATGAGAAATGTATTTCTAACGTTATGTAGAAGTGAGGGGGCCACCTAATATTTACCCTAAGTGAGTAGGTATTAACCCCACACACTAACTAGAAAACAAACAACATTCTGGCATCATTCTTCGAGTGGAGATGGGAATTGTGACTTGAGCGAGCGCAAGTACTGCCACCGGCCGCGGCATCGACGGTACTCCTACCTTTCAGCATTAAATTTGCTCAAGTAAAAGGTGATATACATATTTACATATTATATATACATTACATGATATACATATTTGTGCAGGTGCATATTTTAAGATGTTATCTATTGTGAGTACAGGCAACATATTTCAGGATATTATAAAAACATGCGTGATGTTCCCACGTTACAAATCATTTTGGCAGACATGATCTGTTTATTATCAGAATTAATTAAGAAGTATAAAATTGTTTGCAGAGCTTACATTTAAGTACTGTTGAGAAGTTGTGCTGAAACTTTAACAGCTCAATTTTGACGATTCATTATGTGCTGTAAAGTATGTTTTTGTGTTAATTAATTTTCAAAAATTATATTATTGTCTAGCAGTACATTGTTATTTGCATTTGAAAATTGATCATGAGATTATAAATTGTGGTGGCTAGAAGCAACTCATTTCTAGTATATAGATCATGCCTACAATCATGATTTGTTTACATCATTTTTTACAGATGGCGGTCAAAATTAGAAAAGAACATAAAATGATTGAAAAAGACATAAGTAAGTAAGTCTGAAAACAAAAGAAAAAAGAAATAGCTTCGTCTGCAATCTTATGCTTAGTACGTACTTTTAGATAAATCTGCATACATATGCTGATACATTGTCAGCTTATTTTTGTCAGTTCATTGTATGCAATTTCGTGAGATTTTACAATAGTTAGTTTTCAATTGTTACAAACTATGATATATTTCAATGTTGATACTTTATCGACTTAATGCTGGCAATTTATTATATGTGTTCACTTATCAGGTAATATGAGCTTATGTCACATAGAAATGTAGGGGGTTCATCTATTATTTGCCAGAAGTAAACAGATGAGAGCCCCTTACCTTATTTGTGAGTGACCTATTTTGTACTTATGGTTGCGGTGCTTATTTCTTTCCTGTAAAGGTAAGCCCGCGTACATTATATCTGTATTTAATTGCTTTATTTTGCTATTGCTGAAGTATTCTTTGAAGGTTAAGTTACAATACATAGCTCTTGACTTCTGGCAGCCAAAAATTCAATAACCTTCGCAATTTTATTCCTCAAGTGCTTGTTCTTAACAGCATATCTTAAAAATGGGAGTAAATCATCTTCTGAATTTGGCTTCTTTAGATGAAGGGAATCTGTAAATGGGCAGGAAAATAGATAATGTTCGGGGTGACCCCTTTCACCACATGCACAGGAGTCTGATGAAGAGAGATTTCTTGCATAGAGGCACGTGGGAAACGGGCCGTGCCCCGTGATAAACCACGTGATGTGTCTGGAGAGATGGATTGGAGGAGAGTCAACTTTGGGGAAGAGATTGTAAACTCTTCTGCCTGTATTTGCACCGTCCCACCATTGTTGCCATAAGTCTTTAGTTGTGATCCGTAGTTTTAGTTTGAGGTGAGAGGCTGGCCAGGGAATGCTTATTTTCTTGGCATTGATTTCCCGTGCTGCCTCCTTGGCTAATATGTCAGCCTCTTCGTTTCCTTTATGACCAACATGGGCCTTGATCCAGATTAAAAAGAAGTGTTGGCCTTGAGCACTTGAGGACTTTCTGAGAATTTCCTGAGCTAATGATGATCTATTATTTGTGTTCGCGAGAGCGTGCATTGCCGAGAGACAATCTGTATAGATGTAAGTCCTTGGAAAATGTATTTCTAATGAAATTCGAGGAAATAAGTGTTTCGTATTAGCAGCAAATATTGTCGTCAGTCTGTCTCAAACAGAGGAAAATGTTTACGAGTAGCGCATGCGCATTAAGTAAGCGGCGCTCAGCCGTCTGTGAAAAACTAAGTCTTTTTTATTTGTTTAATTTCTTTTATACATCGTTTTAGATTTATTAAAGTATTTGAATAGAACATGTGTCAACGATTAGATAATCCTTCAGATGACATAACTTTTGTGCATTCTGAGTTATGAAATGAATGAGATATAATGCTGTTAAGTGAACCTAGCGCCAGAGTCTAGCTATGGTAAATAAATAGAGTGAATTTTGTAAGGTTTTAGTTAAACTAACAAAGTTTTATTTTAATTTAAATCTTTCTATCTCTTCTCTGTTTCAACTTCCCGTCAGAAGAAGCGCGCGTTTTCAGCTTATGCTAATTTGAAGTAGTGCCAAGTACTATTTAAACCAGAGGTAGAAACCTCTTAGTGTGAGAGAGCTTTTAGTCTCAGATCACGGTCATTCTGTTCGACGTTCGCCTGACCAGCTAGCAGATAATTTCTAAGCCATAGTGCTTACTACCTGATTGCTTATTGAATTAAATTGAAGTGCGCTAGTATTAGTATTTCTTGCTACGCACCATTTAGTTAGAGGCCAACTCCGCGATTTAGCTCTGTGAGCAAGGATTTAATTAAAATTATATTTAGCTTAGTTTAAATTTATCTGATTGTTAAGTTAGGCCCAAGTCTGGTCTTTTACTTTCTGTATCCCTCCCGAGTTGGGAAGTGTGTAAATAATATTGATTTAATAAAAGAGGATTTTAAATCCCTTTCAAGTGCAGTTATTCTTCAGCACAGTATCTACTACTGTCCCCACATCTACACCAGAACACAGCTGATTTCAGCTCCCTGTTCCAGATCAGGACTTTAAGGAATTACTTCAAAATGTTTGCAAAGCACATGCACAGAACACTCAGTCCTGACAGTGGCGCCCGAAGAAAAATAAGAGGATGGCCTCAAAGACAAGAAGACGAACCAGAGATACCTGCTGTACCTGTCCAGAATCCTGAGATAGCACCTCGTGGCTTAGAAGGATTTGGCTACATCGTACAAACCATGCGAGCAGCCAAGAAGCCAGCGGCAAGTTTTGACGGCAAGACAGCCGTAATTAATTTCCTAGAAAAGCTAGACTCCCACTTCATGTTATATCCAGTTCACGAATTTCAGAAAGTCGCTCTTGCTACCAGCGCTTTGAAGGGCCAAGCACTAAGTTGGTTCAAGTGCATTGGAAAGAATCTCTTAAGGGAACCAGGAAGCCCCACATATACGTATGAAAATTTCAAGAATTCCTTGGTGAAAGCATTTCCTGTGGTACGAGACCGAGCCAGACTGGAAGCGGAACTTTTCAATCGATATCAAGAAAAAATAGAAGATTTGTCTAATTTTATTTTGAGAAAAATTCAAGTTTTCAAGCTTTTGTATGGAAGTCGCCCGGATCCTGAAGTTATTCAAATTATACTTCCTATGCTACTGCCCCAAGTTCAAGATTTCATCGAGCTAAGAAACCAAACGACGTTAGACAGATTATTTGAGCACGCAGTACAATTTGAAAGCCGAAGTACAGCCGACAATGAGCGACGACGCCAATTTGAGCGAAGAAGTCAGTGGAGTTCGCCAAGACCCCAGCAGAAGCAAAATCAAAGTTACGGGAATAAGGCGGAGCAATGGCCGAAGAAAGATGTGTCTCCTAAATCGAGCGGCGAACGAAGGGAATTCAATAGAAGAACAAGCAAAGATTCCGAGGGCAACCAGAATAAGAAGAATTTAAACTAAGATGGATTTC